>LTAE01014246.1:0-11613 GCA_001647135.1 Pontederia paniculata | reverse complement strand
CAATGGTCAAACTACAGGTAATGATATTGTGTGGTAACATCTCCCAGTCAAGATTATTGCCAGATGGCAAGGTCTGATTTGGGAGTGTTACATTAATACCATTTGGAGTGGATGCAGGGCTATACTTAATTTGAAGGGGGGCAGTTACCAGTGGACTGTAAGTGATTGCAACTGGAGAGAGGTATCTGCGAGATTCGTTGTGAGGACATAAAATAGTGTTTGTGGGTTCAGTTGGATCCTGACTTGAATCCTATATCGAGTTTAATTGGATCATGTAGGATTTTTCTCAAGGCCATGTTTGTCAATTTTCTTTGGATCATTTTTTGTTGGCTTAAAGTCGACCATAACATAGATCCGGAATCATGATATAAAAAAAGGTTTAACATCCTATTTCTTTTGTCCTATAGATTTTACTGGTGTGCACGCTTATTAGAGTTATATTTTTTTTTTCCAAATGATAGTTCAAAACACACTAAATAAAAATAAAAACCACAGGGTATGAAGCAAAAATGTATTCCTATAGTTGTTTTAATCTTTTGTAAATACGTGCCATAAATTTCTACCTCTAACCTGTCCAATCTGGTTAAGTCGATGTACAAAAGCTGATTTAAAAAAAAACTATTTGTTTAATAGAAAAAGTGTTGCTAAAAGTTTGAAAAAAAAGTAGTTTTATATAAATTAGAAAATTATTAGATCAGATTTGGTCAGATTCAAATTTGCAAATCGGTACTTTGCCTTCATTAATTATATTTTAGTTGTCACTTAACTCTTATGATTTCTTGCCGTTGTGCAAAAAAAAAAAAAAAGATTCCAATAGAAGGCAGTACGATAAGAGCAACATGCAACTCAGGATACATTAATTTCCTTTTAAAGATTAGCTGACATGACACTTGGTCTTTCTTTGATTTATGATATGCATCACATGATACGATAAATGCAATTGGCAACATTATTTTTATGTTCTACGACATATCAACGTTTCATCTTCTAATTGAAACAGTTTACTTTGGAATCGAATACAAATTAAAAAAAAGTCTTGGTATTTTTACCCTCGCATTCCTAGCAATAGTGTCATTGTTGGTAAATTTTAAAAATTGAGATAAGCTATGCACCAATTAATATTTACAAGTTTGAATATGAGAAATTAGTAATTAATTGGATAATAATAACTCTAAATTCGCCTCCCAGTAATCCAAAAACACATGACTGTGATAAGGTTTCTAACTGAGATACCACATTTGCTAAGCAAAACAACGCGATCTTCTTGAACTGATCCCCGGTCCCTGGCATATTTAGAAAACCATGCATGTCCGGACCTGTGGTGGCCTGTGGCTGGCCGTCGGCAACAACCAGGTCGTCGTGTCACGGTGGTCTCAAGATTGTTAATTTTGATGTGCTACCAACGATCCTAAAAAATTAAGTCAATAAAAAATATAATTTTATATTTATATTCTTAATGCTCTTTTGCGTGGGCCGCCGATAATTTTGGTATGTTTAAAATTCAACGCGCAGACAACTAAAAGAGAAAATTATTTTTAATACGAGTAACATCGAAATTTGAACTCAGTATCTTTAGCTTTGATATCTTATTAATTTTGATGTACTATCAATAATCCTAAAAACCTAAATAATAAAATGAATAACATATTTATATTTATATTTTTAATGAATGCCATCGAGCACAGGGTCCATAGCTAACTAGCCCTGCGCAAGAGAGCCGAATCAGCAGGCCATATAACGTGCAAACGGACGACGTCAGACACATCAGCAGCATGCAGCAGAGACCAAGATTGCAAGATGGGGAAGGCAACGCATTCATCTCTCTGTCTGTGTGTCTGACTGGTTTGAGTTCTGAATCGTTTAACTAAAAACTGTCACATCAGATCAGTATAACTAATCAAGTACTTTCCATTAATTTATCTATAGAGAAACAAGGATATATAGTTATAGAAGTATATCAGATCAATTATTAACGTCACATGAAAAAACAAGTGATCGTTTCTCCCGAATGATGGATTTGAAAACAAGACTAACTACCATGTTTTTCTTGTCTTTGGATGCGAATGTCAGAAGGGCTGCGGGCATTCAGTTAATTAAGCCTCTCTGATCAGGTGAGTTTGATCACCCCACACATGGCCGGCACATGCATGTTTTAATTTGCAGCAAACCGTCGATCTGATCAGTTCTTCTGCAGGTTGTGTATATATTCTTCAGGGATTGCTTAATTTATGAACAAATGATAGGGGGAGATCATGCATGCGCCATGCGGCCTCTCTCCTCATCATTGAAGCCATGATTAGAATAGCATCCTTAACAATTATAATGTGTGGTTTTACCATGTTCCCTTGCCCAACTTGCATGCGCTTTTTAGTTGTTGAACTATTTATGCATGATTGAGAGAGAGAGAGAGAGAGAGAGAGAGAGAGAGAGAGAGAGAGTATTATTAATGTCTTGAATTCTAAATTAATAATTACTTATATGATATCTCGGCCAATGTATTATTTTATGTTTTATTTAGTTTGAGGCGGCAAATTAAGTCACTCATTCAGAAATGGGTCTTGGTGTCGTGTTGTCTAGATAGTAATTGTAATTTATATTTGGGTCGGATTTGAATTTACTTATAAGTCTTTGTTAAGAGTCATATTTTTTGAGACTACTGTAAAATTATAAGTGTTCAATCGGAGTGCCTAAGTAATATTTTTCTTGTTATTGGAAAATATAGTTCAATTAAAAATGATCAACTTTCCTTCTCTGCATTCAGTCTTCTCTCCCATCACATATTCGCAAGATACGGGTTGCAATGTGGCCTCTCGTTACTGTTCTACGTGCTATCGATCAGATCCCCTACTCACCACATAAACATTTGATTAACGTGCGTGTTGCCTTCATGATCCCCATCATCATGTGATCGATGTGCCCCTCTGCAAATTTATTTCCTCTTGGTCGCCATATATCCAAACCTACCACACACCAGAAAAAACTACCAACTGCCCACACTGTCACCAACCTTCATCATGTATATTGTATCATATAATAGAAATTAAAATATATACGATAGATTTCAAATGCATGATACGTATACATAACATATTCGTAGCCCAGTTGAATGAATATATAAATTAAAATAAGGGCTCAAGGGACGGCGTGATGTGTGTAATTAACGTGTGCAAGTTGAATGAATATATAAATTATAAGCAGTGAGAGTGATCCGCAGGAAGAGCGAGCATCCAAAGGAGGCACCACGTTGCGAAGACACCCGTCCAAAATCTAGTAGCTAGAACCACATTCCAATCATTGACTGCTTCACTAAAACCACGAGGGTAATCCTCAGAACTGGTCATAAAATTGAACTGCTCGTTTTTTTTTTCTTTTGCTTCTTCCGGCCGTCACATGCATGCGTGAAACGAGGGATTTATTTATTGTGTCTGCCTCCGTTTTGGTGGGGGCTCGTCGCACGCAGACGACACTGTAGTCCCACATTTTTGTTGCTAGTGGTCAGAAAAGCAACATGGCCGGCGTGCATGATCGATCACAGTTGATTATAGACCCTGAAACGATGGGCTATCCTCTTTGTGGTTTAGGCAAAGGGCGACGCACGAGTACTATATACTTATTATTATATGAATGTAGTGTTTTTTTATTTAATATTGATATAAGCAATGCTTGTGCATGTTATACTGTTGTAAATGCATGGAATAAATACGACATAATTATTAATATTCACTAATTTAATTTAAAAATAAAAATACAAAAGATATAAATGTATCGTGTTTCTAATAGTGACTATCATTACAATAAAAAAATAAATTGAGATGGTCATATATGAGATTAACTTGAACTGGACATAATCTTAATTTCCTAACTAATTAAATCAATCAATATTACACTTCATAGAGAACATATATCATATTAGATAATATAAAGGGTCCGAATAAGAATTAGGACGTTTATTGTTGGATCGAAAGACACCAAAAAGGGGTGATTGAATTGGTGTTTTCTTTTCTTTTTAACCTAATAATATCTTAATTTATTTGATGATTAGATTTTAATTTGAATCACAAACATAACATACATATAATCAAAATTAAAGAGAAAAGTAAAGTGCGCAAACTAGAATGAGGACGCAGTCGTTTGTTGACGTGGTTCGGGCCAACTCCTTGGCCTACGTCCCCGCTCCGATTTCTCTAGATTGAGAACCTCGGAGATTCACTAAACACCCCCTCTGGATGAATCCGGGCGAAGGTGATCCTATTACAATTCAACAGCCTTTTCTCCGCTCGAGAGGTAAGGCTTCACCTCTCTTCACTTAGAGCTTTCAGAAAAATACAGAAAGATTTTTGTGTTATCTCAAAATTACAAATCAACTCATCCAAAAAATAATTCTTGAGAGTTATTTTTTTCTTCACGTCATGCAAGGTGACTCTTGTTCTTTTTCTTCTACTCCAATTTTGAAAATCTTGATCACCTTCATCAATGACAGAAATCTTCATTTATTTTGTTATTTTCCTTTTCAGTAATCTTCGTTTCCTAATTTAATCCTTCCCGCTCTGAAATTTCAATTCAAATACTTTCCACATATAGTTTCGGGCGACCTATTCACACATTCGGGCGCCCGAAACATTTGCATAGTATCGCGTTTCGACAGGAATTTCGGTCGACCGTTCTATGTTTCGGTCGACCGAAACTTTGATGCTCTGGAGCTTGTTCACTTCGACATGATTTTCGGTCGATCGATTTGTGTTTAGGTCGACCGAAACTCTGGTGTTTAGTGATCGTTCGCTTCGACATGATTTTCGGTCGACCGATTCATGTTTAGGATGACCGAAATTTTGTTGTCTGCTGGTTGTTCGCTTCGACATGATTTCCGGTCGATCGATTCCATGTTTAGGTCGACCGAAACTTTGTTGTATGCTGGCTGTTCGCTTCGACATGACTTCCGGTCGATCGTTCTCACCTTAGGTTGTCCGAATCTCCATTTGTGCGCTTTCATTGAAGCTATATCATCTGTTACTCATCAAGAAATGTTAGTACTAATATATTCATTAAATTTGTGTTCATCAAAATCATTAAGGGTTATGCTCTAATCAATATTTATGTTATTAATCCCGATTTTAAAAGCTAACTAAAGATGCCGCTAATGGTATGTTTGGATTGAGGGTAATGGAGGATAATGGAGGGGAAGGTAATAATTAACCTTGTTTGGATAATATTTTTTTAAAGGGGAAAGTTAAAAATTAACCTTCTTTCCCCTCCTAACTAACTAAAAATTATTACCCCCAATTTGGGGTTGAATGGAGGGTAAAAAATTTTACCTTTCATTCCCTTCCCTCTCGTTACCTTTCCCTCCCCTCCCTTCCCTTCCCCTTTTATATCCAAACATATCCTAAGAGATAATGCTCTACACTTTCTACTAAATTAGAAGAAAAAAAATGTATAACACACTTATAGATAGAGAATGTTAATACTTTATGTACAAATAAATAATATTTATATTTTTTATATAAAAATGAGAAAATATCGTTACGAACTATACACATTATCTAAAAATGTCCTATAGGCTTTCTGCTCCCGTATTTTAATAGTACTGACGTGTTGAGTTTGTGCTGAAAGGAAATACACCGTTGCATGCAGTCGATCTTTCGAATTGAATTGGTCAGGATTAAGATTAGCACAAGAAGTTGATATTGTTTGACGTAATGGATCAGAGCTATCGTTCTTTTGGAATTCTTTGACCGAGTCAATTGGAAGTTGGGAGTAGGATGCCTAAACATAACCCTTGATCACCGTCAACCTTCGGATATATAGTCTCCTTGGACTTGGCTTAATTATTCATATATACAATTCCATGATAGGCTGATTCTGAAGTAGGAGTTTTAATTGTTGACGGCCGAATGCCTTTTGGACCAAGGATATGTAAATCAACTTTTTTCGCACGGAGTGATGGATCATTCACGTAGGTCTGCGATGATCTCCAGCCAACTAAATTTCAGAAGCCGCCCTGTGTTAATTTGGACACTTGCATTCTTTTCTTCATTTGAATTGTTAAGAACCAAACTTTACTTCTCTTTTGTCTGCCGTGCCACTTTCGAGTTACTTTTCGATTTGACTGAGCAAATGATTTAGAGAATTCCATGCACGTGTACATATGCAACCCATGACGCACCGTAGTTAATTCATTAATTAATTTCACTTACGAACTGTGGATTTTTTTTATTTCATGTGAATGAACATAGTATGGCTGATAGCCTGATAGTTCAACATTAGATGAAGCTTCACAAACTTCTTTGCTGAAAATTATTGGGAAATCGATGGAATAAAAAATTCTAGAATATATAATAAGAATGATTGATTTACATGACAAAATCTCCAACACAAATATTCACGAATAAAAAAAGATCTCCATCGAAGAATTTAACTATGAGAAAAAGATAATGTAAATAAATAGATATTCATCTCCTGTACTCTAGCATCCTCTATATTCATCTCCTGCACTCTAACATAGTCATAAATTTGCATTTTCTTTTTGTCTCAATTTTTTATCTCACATTATTTAGTCTTTTTGTACAATTTAATTCAAAGCACAAATAGAAAAAAACGAACAAAAAAGAAGAAATTAGAGAATAACTGAAGGGGAAAAGGAAAAGATAAGTAGCACCTGAGAAGATGCCAGAAATGTGCATCTTTGATAGATTCAACAAATGGTACGTTCTACGATTTGGCTGCATGTCTTAGGAGCTGACTCCTGATGGCATCACCACAAACATCACCACGACGTGGCAGTCCAAGCCATTCGTGGAATTAATTGACAAAGAGGGAGGAGGACAACTTTTTGACTCGATAGTTTCATCGCTACTGTTCACAGTCAACTCACTGGCTCTAACTTTGTCGAAAAGTAATGATACGTAGTCATCCACGTCGGTGCCTTACTTGGCCCCTAAATTGTATGTGATCGAGGGAGCTTCATTATATTGATCAGTTCAAAATATATGCGCAGCTTACTTGCATAATATTCATGCATATTTTATTCGATTTTATTATTGTTGTGCTTCCAATTAAGCATTCAATTAGCTTAATTTTATCTTGTCTTATATGTAAAGAATGTTGAATGGTTCATCAGGAAAGAAATAGTAAAAAATGTTAACTTTGAGTAGATCATTACTCCTCAATATCTTCTAATTGACACTCTCGGATTTCCGGATTGCCTACGTAATCTGAAGACCCTTGTGTCACTGCTGATTCTTTTGATCAAGAAATTCTTTTTTATCTCATTATTAACTATATAAGATGCCTAATGAATAAATCGATCAAGATATATCAAAGTTAAAATTATAGAAAAATATGAAAGATTAGTCATATATATGGTATATATACTTTGCAGCATTTGAGATAAGTCTCGGAAAAAAAAGATGTAAGTACGGTATGTGGAAATGCGGAACACATAAGTCCGATAGATACAAATTTAATGACGAAGAGTATTTCGCATTCTTACATAGCTTAAAGTGCTATGTAACTCTATTAATCCCTTTCTTGTATATTATTACACATTTTTTACCAACTTCGTCTTTCTTCTTCTTCTTCTTCTAATTCAAAAGCTTGACAGCTCATGGCGCAATTAAATACTCTACCTGTTCTGTAAAGAGATTAAAGTTCAAGATTCCCAAGTCATCTAATTCTATAAATTTTGGTTACTTCCGTTAGTGGGCAAGAATTCTATCGTCCAATATATGCAAATTTAACCTTAATTTGCTTCATGATGTCATGGATGAGAAAGATAACGAAAAGCATAAAAGCGCAGAAAAACAAACACACATATATACATATATATAAGTGCTTCATAATTAAGTAAGAAGTATCATTAATTATAGAATATTAATTCTACGATGAATATTAAATTTTTTCTCTTTCCTAAATATCTATTCACCGTAAAACATCCTATAATTGAACAAAAAAAAATGAAGATGCTCTATGTATATATACTTCTCTACCAACTTTAGCCGTTCATTTTTTTTCTGTTCAATGTTCAAAAATAACTTGTCAGAAGCTAAGTTTCCTTGGACGGATAGTTTCCTCGGTCCATTAAACAACATAAGTTATATATCCATTGGCAACTTTTTCAGTTCAGTTAATCACGTCCTTGTAGCTTCGTTTCTGTAATTATCCTTTAAGCTCGCAGAATTTACGTAGAAGATAATGCAGCTAACTGAAATTAAATCAGATAATCCTGCCAAAAGATATAGATGGGGATTAGCTTAATTATTCTTAATTATCATGATACTACCCTATCAAAGACAGCACTTTAGGGTTATAAATAATCAACTTGTCAAAATTAATTAAGGGTTATGATCCACCGAAATAAATAATTAAAGGCCATTGAAATATTCCGAGCACGTTTATTGAGCTCTCTTTTATTTTGTTGTTGTTGTTGTTTTATATTTCTGACGAAATTAAGTATGACATGCGTCTTGATTAGTTAATTAATTAAGACTCGAGACATATACATTGGTTCGAGTTAGGCCGATCGATCAACCTTTTTAGTGACGTAGTTTGCTCGGAGACTCAAATTGACCGGGGCTTTGTGTTGAGCTCTCGAACGATCGATGTCATCGTGTGCGTACGTGTTGTAAAGTCTAAAGTAAGGATTAAAAATTTCATTCTTGATGGTTAACTTCTTGTGAATCTAAAAAGGTTCAATAATCAATCCATTCTTTACGGGAAATAATATATATAAACAAACGTCCTTGATGGCTTCTTGTGAATCTAAAAAGGTTCAATGATCGATCCATCCTTCACAAGAAAAACAAAATAAACGTTCTTGATGGATCTCTTTTCATGTTTTCTAGATCTAGCGCATGGGTAGCACATCTTCGTCTAGCGTATTATCTTTATTGCCAAGAACGATCAATTTTTGAGATTATTAGCGCTTCACAAATCAAATTAGATGCGTAGAACTTTTGAAAACTCCTCTCGATATTTTAAATTAGATGCGCTTCACATTATCTCTTAACGCAGCTTGTTTAATAGTTTTATTAAATTTTGATCGGTTACCTAACACATTTTATTGAAACGACGTTACACCAAATAAAACACCATTAATTAAAAGATAAAGTTGTTCTTCGGATAGATATAAAATGCTTGCACTATGATTAATCAAGAGTTATAAACACATGCTCTCGCCATTGCCATACAACCCAACGATAGCACGCAAAGGATATACTATTATATATTACATATTGACGGGATCGAAGGACATGCGACAATATGTTTGGCATGACAAACCTTATTTAGGTTTTTGCATCGGGCACGAGGTGAATCAAGAACGTCCACTTTCTCGGCGTGGCAACCATTTATGCATGGTAGCTAGCCCACCTTCACTTAATTGCATCCATTTCTTGTCGCGAAAAAGCTGGTGGTAAGGTGCATGCATGCATGTTCTTCCCACCAAGTATATATAAACTCGATCATATATATCTTTCTCCACGAAAAGGACTTATAAGTTACTCCACTTAAACTGATATATAATGTACTCCACCGAGAGGAGAGCGAGATCAGAGTCTTGACCCATAGCATACAAACACAAGTATCCGTCTGATAGATAATAGAATGAATTCCAATGTGCATTGCATGAGTAGTAGTCGATTGGTCAAGTAATTAGGAGAAGGATGGCATGTCATTATTTGTGCATGTTTCTTGCAGGGTGGCAGTGGCAGTGACAGTGGCCAGGCATCGTTCGTCGTTGAGCCTGAGACATGCATGCCAGTGCTTCTTTCTGTGGGAAATGACATGCAAGAGCACCTGCAGATAATTGAGGAGCCCTTACCACATGTACGCACTCACGTACTTGGGTGATGTCAAGATAATTTTATATTTTTTATGATTAGATGTAAATGAAAAAGATGTATTTTATTTATTTTAAATGTGCTCTTATTTGTAAGGTTATACCTTTTTATAATATATAAACAACAAATTCCAATTTGATATATTTAATAATAAAATTACAAATACGTAAGAATAAGAGATAGAGAATTGTGCAATATTGCTAATTAACGAGCTTCTAGCGGCTTTGTTGTATCTTGAAAGTATTGTTGTCAAAAAATCAATAACAATTTTATGTGGCAACAATAACTCTCTAATTTTATGTGGCAACAATAACTCTCTAAATAGAGTAATTCATCGTGTCTCGAAGTTTTCCTTATTTTGAAGATTGCAACAAAAGCAAATGTTGCATTCAAAGTGTTGAAGTAAAAGCTTATGAAGTTGGATCATTTTGGTAGCACCGACTTTAATTGATGGAAGGACAAAATGATGTTCTTACTTACCGTGTTCAGTGTACCTTATTTATAGAGTCAATAGAAGAATCAATCGATGATGCAAGCCAATAAGAAAAGAAAAAAATGACATAACAAAAGAAAAAAAAAAGAGAAGATGATGAGTTCTTGTGTAGAGGATATATGTTGAACACTATCTGATCATTTTTATGATGTCTACATCACAATCAAGTCTACTATTGAAATTTGCCAATCATTAGTTTCCAACCGTGGGTTGAATGAAATTCCGATAGGAGGTGGACCATAACTCGTTTGTTGGAATTAATCCTGTCATATCGTATTAGAATAGGAGATTAGAATTAGTTTATCTTCTAGTCAAAGATTAAGTTGCCTTTCACTTAAAGTTGGAGTTTAGTTTGTTTAGATTTCAAATTCCTGCACTATATAACAACCTCTGCTGATCAATAAAAATATGTGTATGAGTTAGTACGTAAGTTCTCTCCCCTGTTTATACGTATCTTCCTCCCTCTCGTCTATTCTACGTCGCCAGAGCAACACCTGGGACAACAGTTGGTATCAGAGCGAGGTCGAGTTCCGGCGCCGGCCGGCGCCGGCGCTGCCATCCCCGGCGGTGGGAAGAGATCACGACATCGGCGAGTGAGTTCGCTGGCAACTTCGTGAAAGTACCGACGTGGTGAAGAAGAAGAACAGAGGAGTGCAAGAAAGAAACAGAGAAGAGAAGTTGGATGCAGCGACGACGCGAGGTTTCCACGCCATGAGAGGACTTCAAGGAACCACGAGACCAACGTTTCATCGTCTCCTTCAACGACAGAGTTGACGGAAGCTGCGCACATGCGACGCTTGTAAAGGAGAAGTGCCGTTTCCATCGACGGGGAGGCAGGTACAACGGATAATAGCAGCTGAACCATGGCGACGAGGACTTCCACTCCGTTTCAAAGAAGAAGGAGGAGACAAAGACCATGGGCATGGACCCTGCCACCAGCGATGGCATTGTTGCTGTCGAGTGGTATGACAGACGAGCTTCGTTAGCTTGCTGGGGAGCTTCGTAGAGTTCTCTGGCGTCTTCAAGAAGAGGAAGACGTCGCATTGCGATGGACAGCCGTGAGAACGATGCAGGAGGACGGCCAGCTGACGTGGTCTTGCATGTAGACGATGACGGCGACGCCGAAGCCGAAGAAGATGTTTTTGGTCGGAGACAGAGAGGACGATGAGGCACCGCCAGTGATCCAGACCGTCTGCAACGATGATAAAGAGGAATCGATCTTGAAGGTGTAGCAACAGCTATCGTGGACACGCATGTAGGATCTGGATGGCACCAAGAGGGGGG
>LTAE01014243.1:0-11618 GCA_001647135.1 Pontederia paniculata | reverse complement strand
TATAATGTTGTTTAATTATATTTGAAGTGGATGTTCAATGATTGAACCTTCTATCTTTTAAGTTTAATGAAAGTTTCATTTTTTTGTTTTTTTGTTGTTGTTCTCTTTTATCATGATTAACTAATTCCTTTTGATTTAGGGTTAGATGAAATTTAGGGCTAGTTGATTATAATGAATGATTGTGCATGTGTTATGATTCTTTTGCTTATTGAATGAATTGACATACTTAAATGTGAATAGCTACCTCATTTTGGGTAATCTAGGTTAGCAAATGGCGAAAATCACATGAGTAGCTAGTAGATTTATTAGGCAAGGTATATTTGTACATTCTCGAAGTAGGATTACATTATAATGTTCTTTTATATTTGCAAAGTAAAAGAAAGTAGGCCATTAACATGGAGCATGAAAGTGTTTTCTCTTATGTCTAGTTAAAGTTATGCTGTCTTGAAAGAGGAACCCATGACCTTTAAATCAAACAAGAAACCAATGTGTGCTCAATTATTACATTGGTGAACTACAATCTTAGATGGATTTAGGACATTCATCTTACATATCTTCTCTTCCAATTTCCTTCTTCATCACATAAGTTAGTGTTTATTTCAATTAATGCTTATTTTTATTATCTTTCCACACCTAAACCTAATTGTTTGGATAACATGTTGAACTTTATAAGTTTAGTACTTGGCACCTTCCTCATGGGATTGATGTCTTCATTACTACACAAGATTTTGTGCGCTTGTGAGAAACTTGTCAGGTTTTTGACGCCATTACTAAGAAAGTATGCCAATGTTGGAAATTTTGATTTCAATTATTAATTTATACACAATTCTTTTGTTTTCATTATATTCCATGTTCTTGTAAGGAATTAGAATCTTTCAACCCCGAAATTGAAAAGACGTTGTGCAAATCGAAGAGCCCAAAGATCATGAAGGAAAGCACTAACCACGAACCAAGGAGGAGGTTTGAAGATGAAATGAGCAACATATGAATGAGGATAACAATGTAAATCAAGGAATTAATATGAACAATCAATACAAGCCACCACATGTCAGTGCGCAGGTTGATCAATCGGACATAATTCACATACCAATGGAGGAAATGGAAAGAAGGAACTACAAAGGTGTTGGATCTAGGATTACGATGCCAAAGATAGCAACAAATAATTTTGAGTTAATATCTCTAAATATTCAAATGGTGTAATTGAATTAATTTCTAGAAGAGAGTAATGAAGTTCCCATCAGATATGTCAATAGCTTCCTCCAAATATTTGACACAATTAAAATCAATGCAGCAAAGGAAAATACCATTAAATGAGGTTATTTTATTTTATTTCCTGGATAAGGCCTAAAAACGGTTAGACTCTCAATCATAAGGAGCATTTAATATTTGAGATGATTTATTTCAACCATTTATGACGTGATTCTAACCATCAAGCAAGTTTTTCAAGTTGAGGAATGATATTATTTGTTTTAAGCAAAAGGCGAATGAATCTTTAGGGAACACATAGAAAATATTCAAGAAATTACCAAATCAATGCCCACATTACCAAGTACTAGTTTGGTTATTATTTGAGATTTTTCACAATGGATTGACACCCGCAATGAAGTTTAGTATTGACTCATTGGTCGTGGGAGAACCTATTCAGGAACCTCATATATCTAAGAGAGTGTGACTTATTGGATCAATTAGCCTTAAACGATCAAGAGTATGAAGAGTCACCCTAAAAGATAGTTATATACAAAAGACAATGAAGGATATAAATGCCTTGACTGCAAAAATGAATTCATTAGTGCAAATGATGTCAAGAATGAATCAAGACAATGTAAATCAAGTGGATGACATTCAAATTATCTGTGAAGGGTATGGAGAACCACATGAGAATTATAAGTATCTCCGAATTGAATAGACAAGTTTTGCAAGGAATCAAAAGTGGGCAAATAATCCATACTCAAACACTTACAATCCCACATAAAACAATCACAATTCTTTGAAAAATCAATGAGGAGCTTCGCAACAACCTAGGTCACAACCACCTTCCGATATTTTAGCAAAGCCACCATATCAACCTCATTACCAACAAGAAGAATATTAATTGCACTACCGACCTCCACAAAGTCCTCAACTACTTCCTCAATCATAAGGGGAAAAGAAGCAATCTTGTGAGTATGCTATTGAAAGATTGACAAATGCGACGAGTGATATATTCAAGAAGATTTAAAATGAATGGAATTGTTGATCACATCCAAAAGAAATTTGGAGTATCAAGTTTCGCAACTTACCACTTCCATCAACTCAAGAGAGGTTGGAACTAGCAACATATTTTAGTGTTGCAGGTTATAGATGAGAGATACCGTCATCGACGTCCTTGTTCATCCAGGTTCTATTTGCTCTCCGTTCTTTCATATTTTTAGATGATTTTCAAACCTTATTCATTTTTTATTTCCTTTGCTAAGGAGTTAATTGTTAGAGAACTAGTTTCACTTTGTTGTTGGTTGATATGTTTCATAGTTTAATCTTTATTTGAACTTTTAGGTAACATGCATGCTTGAGTTTAATGCTTCCTTACGAGTTTATTATATTTCTTAGTTTGATCTATATTACAAAGGAATTGTTTAGATCCTTGCATATGTGAGTTATTATTGGGATTGATCTAGATTTGCCTTACATTTATATCACGACTTGGGTGATTTAAATGAATCCTAAAGTTGTGTAGTCACTTAGGAATAAATCAAAAAAGAGCTCCTAGTTGAGAGGGAATCCATCTTAAAGTGTCTTATTTGATAAATTATTTATGATTAAAAATCGAAAGGATTTTTTTTTACTTTTTTATTTTCAAGATAGTTAACTTGCGCTTGAACAATTGGTGGGTTATCTTGAGCTTGAACAATTGGTGGGTTATATTCGTTAGGATCCTCCAATTATCAATAAAAGTTCAATAAATTGATAGATAACAACGATGTATCTAGAGTTTACTCTCACATTATCATCATCATAAGTTCTTAATCTCTTGAGTTCATTGATCAAATTTGTTTTATATTTTTTTTTATCTCAACATTGTTTTAATTTATCAAATAACAATCAGGATTAGAGAGTAGGAATTAGGTTAATTTTTTGTGGGATCAACAATTCTACTCATTCAATTTATTAATTAAGCGACTAGTGCACTTGCTAGTGCATTGTTATCAATAACTTGTACATAATTTATCCATTAATGTTTATTAAAAAGATCAAAATCTATAGAAGTGTCGTATAAATTTTTATGTACTGAAAAAATCGAGCTAAGCAACTTAGTATCTAGCTATGTTCCGATCATAGCTAGAATGAATTGGCTATGGCTAGGCCATAGCCATGCTCCATGTGGCTACGATTTGATCATTTCCGAAAAGTAGACACGACATGCTCTATAGATGATTGTAGAGACCCTCCCGTAGTGCATGCCATCAAGCCCTAGTGGACCATGCCAAGCCATAATGCAACTCCTCCTTGTGAGTCTGCCATTAATGCACCACATTCGAATAATAACACACCTGATTCTGGTCGTAGAAAATTGCAATGAGCCCATTATTATGATTATTTTATTGATGTTAATTAAGTGTTGAAAAAAAATGTTGAGTGTAAAAAGATTTATTTTGATTGACTTTTATATATTTTTGTTTAAATTAGATTTTAAGTGGATGTTGAATGTTTGAACTATCTAATTTTGAATTTAATGCAAGTTTCTTTTTTTTATTTAAATTGTGTTGTTATCTTTTATCATGATTAACTAATTCTCTTTGTTTTAGGATTAGATGAAAGTTGGCTAATTGATTAGAGTGAATGATTGTGAACGTAGTATGACTCTTTTGCTCATTGAACGAACTTATATACTTAAATGTGATTAGCTACCTCTTTTAGGGTAATCTAGGTTCAATGGTGAAAATGAGTAACTAGTAGCTTCATTAAGAAAGGTAAAAAATAATACACTATATATTATTCTTTAAGATCAAGTGAAAGCAATTAGGTCACAAAAGTGGAGCATGAAAGTGTCTTCTCTTCTACTTAATTACAATTGCATTGTCCTAAAGAGGAACTCATAGCCTTTAAATCAAACAAGAGTCCAATGTGAGCTTAATCATTGCAATAGTCAACTCCAACCCTAGAAGGATTTGAAGCAAAAGACAATCATCTTACCTATTTTCTCTTGCAATTTCATTCTTCATAGTATATTATTGTTTATCTCAATTAATGATTACTTTTATTATCTTTTCACACTTAATCCTAATCGTTTAGATAACACATTGAACACTATAATTCTAATATTTGACACCATCCTCATGGGATATCTTTATTACTACACAAGAGTAGGCGTGCTTCTAGGAATCTTGTCAATAATATTTGCTCGACAACTAAATTATCTAAAGAAAAATTAGAAAATTCATGAAGTTTTCTTGGTATCTCTCAAGATTTACATACTGAGAAGCTTAATCATTTTTCAACCAAATGAGAAATTTTTTATACTTTTCTCTCAAAAACATTCTTGATAATTTTCGAGTATTTCTATTCTTGAGATCTACTCTACAATCAAAAGCCATATCCCTGTTTGGTATTCTTAATTTTTTTTCTCTCTCTTAATATCTAGGTATTATTGATATTTTCTCTCTTCGAGACATTGGAGATTGAAAGGTGAAGGTTGGAGGTTGAAAAGTGCATGCTCACAAGTGTATTATTATGCAACCTTGAAAGTAACGTGGAAATAAATATATTTTTCATTAGAAATGCTCATGATTCAAACATGCTACTTTAAATACATTATCCATAAATGACTAAGAAGACTAGGTTATTGATTTAGAGCTACTTATTATTTGAATATAAATGCTAGTGCTTTTTTTATTATTCTCTTGAATATGGATAAGATAAAGGCACTGTTGTTGACTATTTTCAATCTATTATGAAGTATTCATCTAGTTGAAAATCTTATTTTTCATAATGTCTTGCATATACTAGATCTTATCATTAAAATATAGAATTTTAATTGCTCTCTTTGTTCTTTACTTCTGGTTGTATTTTGCAACACTTGGAGATAAAGAGAACAATTGAGAATTATCATAAAAAGAGGATGGTTTGAACGCTAATTGTGTTATCTTCTAAATCTTGCAAGTTGATGATGATAGATTGAAGAAAATAAATATGAGACAATTGTTTGAGTAATTTGAACTTGATTTCATTGAAAAAAATGTTTCCTACTATAGTAGATGAAATAAATTGAGTTTTTTCAGCTAGCTAAACAACTATGGACTCAATTCCCTACTTCATTAAGTAAAGCAAAGTCAATATTTGGTTTTATCATTTTAACGTGTGAGGACCCACAAATATTGCTTCTTTAAATGATTTTTTTTCTTTATTGATGACTTTTCTCTACACTTGAGCTTACTTGAT
Organism: Pontederia paniculata; assembly: GCA_001647135.1. Classification (NCBI taxonomy): domain Eukaryota; kingdom Viridiplantae; phylum Streptophyta; class Magnoliopsida; order Commelinales; family Pontederiaceae; genus Pontederia; species Pontederia paniculata. The sequence goes on along the minus strand of LTAE01014243.1, from coordinate 6,203 downwards.
AAGGTCTCAAGATCAAATTTCTTAACTTGTGCAAAAGTTTTGCAAAATGGTTGAGACTCAGTTTGAGAAGAAAGTTAATATTTTCATATCTAAAAATGGTCTGTCTTTAGCTAATTTCTTTATGAAACAAGAAATTTTCATGAAACATCATGTGCATATACACCTCAGTATAATGGCATCACAAAGAAAAAAAGGCATTTACTTGAAACTATGAGGACCCTTCTATTCACTCATATGCTTTTGGAGAAATTTGGGGTAATGCAATTCTCTAAGCTATCTTTATTAAATAGAATTCATCTTGGATACTTTTCGATGCATTTGATACTTTCTTTATCCAAAATGGCTTATATTCTATTTGACTCCAAGGGTATTCCATTGTATTTGCTCTATTAATCAATTTGGTCTTCTAATACTAAGTTAAGTCCTAAGACAATGAAGGAAATTTTGTTAAGCTATTCTCCAAGTCGAAAAGATTATATATCTTTATATTCAATTATTTGACGATGATATGCTACAAAAGATGTAACCTTCTTTGAAGATGAGTTCTGTTTTAAGAAGAAAAGCTCTCTTTAAGGAAGGAGCTTATTCAGATGCTTCCTTGTTGATTTACCAATTGACGAACCTTAAGGAGAGAGTTAACTAATTTAATGAATCATTATATATCTAATCAAGAAGAGAATCAAGTTCATGAAGACAAATTGGAAACATCACATGAAAATAATATCAAAATGGTGTTAGTCTCAAAATGATTACTATCCCAAGTTCTGATTATGAAGTACCTCATTCTATCATTTGTAATCACTATGATGCTAATATTTATCTTCCTATTATATTGAGAAATGATACTCATTCTTGCACAAATAATTATTACAAAAAGATATATTATCTTTCACTCTATTCGAAAACATATTAATTATTAGTTGTTTATTTGTTTATCTTATCTTCATATGCTATGTATTTATCTAACATATGTTCATGAAAAAGTTCCTAAAACCTTTACATAAGCTGAAAAAAATTCAAAATAAAGAAAGACTATGGAGGACAGATTGGATGCTCTTATGAAGAACTATACTTGGCAAGTTGTCGTTATCCCCAAAGATAAAAATATTGTGGGATATAAATGGATATTTACTATAAAGGTAGACACATGTGTTGAAAGATATAGGGCTCACTTGGTAGCCAAAGATTTCACTCAAACTTATAGTGCTGACACTAAAAGAACTTTCGGAGCAATTACTAAATTTAAGTCCATAAGAGTAATTCTTTCTAGTGTTGTCATTTCTCATGGGATATATACCAACTTGATGTAAAAGATGCATTCTCGAATGGCAACTTAAAAGAAGTGTACAAACATATTCCATCATCATATTATATGTGAGGAAAATATTATCACCTAAAAAATGTTTTATATGAATTAAATCAATTATCTAAAGCATGATTTGATAAAGTAAGGATCACTATGAAACAAATTGATGATAAACAATGTAATGCTTATCATACTTTGTCGAGCATCAAAATGGTAAAGCGACAATTCTTTTTAAATATGTTGATGATATAATTTTATTTAAGATGATTGAGATGAAATTCATCAACTTAAACAATGCCTTGCACGTGAATTTGAATTTAGAGACCTGAATCATTTAAAATATTTTCATGATACTGACGTTTCCAAGTCAAATAATTCAATGTTTGCCACACAAAGAAATTATGATATGGATCTTTTAGAATACATATGAAAATTAAATTGTAAACCAATTCTAATCCATGGGATCAAAATCATAAGATTTGCAACACTTCTCAAAGTCAACTATTGGAATAAGACAAGAATATATATCACATACTTGTTAAATTTTTTTTTTATAAATGAGCATTACTAGACCATATAATTACTTATTTTGTATGTGTGGTTAGTTGTATATGCATGCTTCAACTTCATATCATATGAAAGAATCTTATGATATATTAAAGGATCTATAGGTAGAGGTCTCTTATCCAAAATGGGACCTAATCTCCATGTTCAAGGTTATACATATGCTGATTGGCCGAATCATTTGTATTTTTTTTGTTGCAATTTGATAATATTGAGAAGTAAAAAACATCTGATGTAGCTTTATCTAGTGTTGAAATTGAATATTGAGTTATGGTTCAAGGTGTTACTACTCTTATATGGTAAACTTCTTCTTGATCACTCATTGGTGTATCTTTTATATCTCCAATGAAGTTATACTATGACAATAAGTCAACAATCAATCTCGTAAATAATTATGCATTACATGATCGAACCAAGCATATTGAGCTAGGCAACTATATGTTTTGTCAAATAGATAATTATGTTTACTTTATATGAAGTTTAAAGATCAAATTATTGATGCTTTAATTAACGCTCATTTGAGAAATTATTTCTATCATATTATTTTCAAGTTGTGCATCTTTAATATTTTACGCACAATTTGAGAGGAAGTGTAGAAAGGTCTAATACACAATGTTATCATAATCAGAGTGAAGATCGGACCATACGTCCAACTAGGTTATGATCACATTTGTTTGACTAGGTTGAATAGATAATATTAGTTATAATAATTAAAAATACATAGCATAATTAATACTATAAAAATATATAGAAAATTAATAGTAACCTACTAATATTAATATAAAACATTATTTGTCGTGTTTAAAAAGTTAATGGTTGTTTAACATAATGATAATTGATATGTTATTATTACTTTTTATTAATTTTATAATACTATGGATTAATGGAGGTGTCCCCTACTTAAGTAGGGGATGCCATGTGGCCTAGGTTGTCATCTGTTAGATTCAAGATCTATGATTTTGAGACAAACGCATAAACCAACCTCACAGTTCACCTAAAAAAAGTTAAACCAAACATTTGGTTCACAGGTCACCATCACTTAAAACTAATCGAAGTTTCTCTCTCCTCATGGTTTCTCTTCTGCTTGATCCAAGGCACGCTCCCATTCCGCCGCCGCCACCTTGCAAGCTCACTGTCACCGCCGCCCTACACGCTCGCCACTGCTTCTCGCCACCATCGCCACCCAATGCGCTCGCCGCTGCTTCTCGTTGCCCTACGCGCTCGCTGCTACTTTGTAAGTTGCAACTTTCCGAACAAAAGAAAGCAAAACTCTATTCTTTGATCTTTAAATTCTTTTTTCTGTACTTTATTCACGAGAAGCGTTTTCCTATTGTTAACGAAAGAGAGCTTGAAAGAACTAGGGAAATTATTTAGTCAATCTAAGACTTGTCTTTTGTATATAGTATAGTTTACCCTTGAAGCCACTTGTGATGCCTCCATTAGGCATTCTCTGCAAGCCTTTTATTTTGCAGTTATAATTCGGACTCCATCCCGATCATGGTTGATGCTACATCATACCAGTATTGTTCATAAAGTGTGCTGAGACATTTGTTTGTCAGTGATATGCATTCTAAACAATGAAGAACCTAGGCATGATCCTTTCTTTTCCTAGCATTCTTATCCTTCTACTTAATTTTAATATGGATACTATTTTGTTTAAAGTTTTGGAAAATATGCCTCACATAATAAATAAATGTATTTTTTATACTTGATTTGTAGAGTTATATAAATTGTATCGGTCCAATTGTTGAGATCTTTGATATATTGCAACAAATGTTATTGTTGAATTAGTAGTTTCACCAATACATCAAAAATATTTTTAGACGTCTTTTTGATATCTCAAAAAATTGTTATTGTTAACGTCTCTATGATTTGAGTTTATTTTAAGTTCATTTATTTCGTTCATAGTTTGTCTATACGAAATGGCTTTGCCCAATGTTATTGCCAACAAGAAGCAACGATAAAAACATCCTAGATTAAACGGAGTCCTAGTCGAAGATTTGTTTGTTGTCGATAATATGGAGTGAGTTTTTAAAATAATTGTTCATTTTTTCAATCTTAAACTATAACATGTCTAATGCAACATCTTTTTCATATTTGTAGTAGCCAGGAGCATGCCAATATTTTAGATGGTTAGATCCAAGTTTTCAATTTCGACCTACTCAAGCGATAAATGGTTTATTATAGAAGATTAATAGGTCGTAATTTGAAGATAAAGTTAGAATCAACATAATGGAATAAATTTATTGTGGAAAATTATTTTCGTCATGTTAGTTATTGTATCCATATTGATCATGTTTATATGACATGTCGATGTAATGGTAGTTATTTGAGTTGAAACAAGAAGTATTTAATTTCTATGTTGATCCATTCTCTATCATGGGTTGTATATCATAGCTAGTAAAATCAGGGATAAAATAGAGCATTAAATAAGCTAATTAAAAAGCTCGTCTTTTTTAGCTGCCTCATCTTTTATACGTCCACAAATATGCATGCAAGAATTATAATTCAGATCATCTGAGCTTGGACACTTTCCAAAACCAAAATGCATCAGTTCAGAAGAAATTAGTATCTCATTTGCCCACATTTTACCTAAATGAAGTCAAGACCTAAGAAACTGCCTGCAAACAGTTGCTTTATGATCAGATGGAATTACCCTAGTTTTCTTTAGAAAAAACCAAAAAAAAAAAAAAACAAGTGTACAGACAAAAAAAAAAGAGTGAGTCAGCCCCTACTGTTTCTTGATTTTCATTTTTTGCTAATAAGAACTAAACCCAAGATTATGCCAAAACTGCTGCTAACATTTTGCCAAGAATATTCATTGTTTAATTCTCAAACACTTGAGTTGCATTATAGATCACGCATGGAATTCATACAATGGATTTTTGAGTTGCATATATTACAGACTCCAAATAAGCGGATGCCCAAGAAGGCTTTTGCTTCATAATTGTACTGCACATCCTCTTGGCTATAAATCAAAATCAACATTGCTGGTGCCATATTTTACTCTACAAGCCCATGTTGGTTGAACACATCGAGCATTGTCACACCAATCTTGACTAGAGACTGCTTCTTCATAGTTTTAAATGTTTTCTTGTGCAGTACCCTTCCCACCACACAATTGCTGAAGCACAAAAGAACCAAATTGTTATAGATGAAATATAAAATAAAATAGAGAACTAATCAAGGATGTATGAATTTGCGGATAAATAAGGAAAAATACCAAAACCTTCCAGAATGAGAGACCGCTATCATCTACAGTTTTTTTGGCTAGATAAGGAAAAAACCAAAACCTTTCGGGATAAGGAAAAAAATGTAGCTAGATTCGACTATTTTCCATTTCGAACTTCTTTCTGAATATTCCCTCATCTACATTTTTTGTGGCTTCTATCTTTGTGACAAATTCAACATTTTTCTGCTCAAGTCACGAATGACTATGATTTACGGTTAAACTATCTGTTCGTAGTACTTTTGTATGACAGTTTTCAATTATATGATGATATCTTTTGTTTGACATAACTAACAACAATTAATTACATTAGTATAACTCTACAAGTCTAGTATCAAAGAAAATATTTATTTATTTTATGAGGCATATTTTCTAAAACTTTAAACAAAATAGTATCCATATTAAAATTAAGCAGAAGGATAAGAATGCTAGAAAAAGAAATGATGATGCGCAGATTCTTGATTGTTTAGAATGCATGTCACTGAACTCGACAAACAAATGCCTCAACCTATTTTATGAACAATGTTGGTATGATTTAGCAGCCATGATCAGGATGGTGAGTCTGAACTGCAGCTGCAAAATAAGATGCTTGCAAAGGATGCCTAATGCAGGCATCACAAGTGACTTCAAAGGTAAACTATATATACAGAAGACAGGTCTTAGATTGACTAAATAATTTTCCTAGTTCTTTCAAGCTCTCTTTCATTAACAATCGAACACGCTTCTTGTGAGTAAAGTACAGAAAAAAAGAATTTAAAGATCAAAGAACAGATTTTGCTTACTTATTTTGGAAAGTTGTAACTTACAAAGTAGCAGCAAGCACGCAATGCGGCGTCGGTGGCGAGAAGTGGTGGCGACGAGAAGTGGCGGCGAGCGTGCAGGGCGATGATGGCGACGAGAAGCAGTGATGAGCACGCAGGGCCGCGATGGCAACGAGAAGCAACAGCGAGCAAGCACGAGTAGCGGCGAGTGTAGGGTGGCGACAACGACGAAGAGCAGTGGTGAGCAGGGCCACGACGGTAGTGAGAAGCAGTGGTGAGCGTTAGGCGCGGACCCACATAGATGGTGGGGGGACGTCTCCCCCAACTTTTTGGTGTATTAAGT
>LTAE01014241.1:0-11622 GCA_001647135.1 Pontederia paniculata | reverse complement strand
ATCTTCCTTTTCTTTTCTCTTAGATTTAGTTCCTTCTTCGTTCTTCACGTGATGCCTCTCTTCCACCGCCTCCTAGGGATTCGGTACAACTTTAGAATAAATAAAAATGATGATCCTAAGGGGGAAGGCATAGATCCTTTACCTGTGTGCTTGGAAGAAGAGAAGAGAAGAGAAGAGGGAGGGCGGCTAGGGTTTTTGAGAGAAGGCTGCCAAACGAATTGACAGATTTTCTTAATGGGCTTATTTATAGGGTGGCCCAATTTCCAACTTATTTATTTTCTATTTTATAAAATGTTGGGTGTTACAATTGATGCCAAACACAACCTTTGTGTAAGGAAGAAAGTAAGTTTTCCAGCTAGCGGATGGGGACTCCTGAACGGCTTCTAACCGATGACCCGCTGTCGTGCGCGTGTACATTCCGCCCAACTCACTATTGTACATCGATTGCACGTCCAAGAACACCCCATCCGTTATTGTGTGCTACGTTTTCCATCTAACGTTCAAATGGAGCATGAATATAGACATGAAAATGAACAAAATATATAATAATAAATTAAAAAAATAGGAGGGACCTAGATTTGAACTAGAGATGGACACCGGGCCGGGCCAACCGGCCCGACCCGGTTCCGGCACGCCATTTTGGCGTGCTGGTACGACCCGAACTCGGGCCCGGCCCGACACGTCCCCCAGGGCGGTGCTCGAGCTGGGCCGGGCCGGGCTGCCTCTTTGGAGTTTTTGGCCTAGCCCGGTACGGGCCCGATGAACACAAGTCCGCCCGGCCCGGCACGGTCAGACACGATCATATATAAATATATATTTGTATTATAGACACATATTATTCAAAGAAAATTTTGGTAGAGAAGATGCTCACCTATATTTTTAACCCGGGTTCAAATCACACCTCCAACATATTTTTAGAGGTAACCTATATAATAAATATTTTAATGCATCTTCTTCTATATTATATATATATAACTTATTAATTATAATAATATTATATACTATTATTTAGTTACTAATTTATCTATTTATAATACATATTACATTATAGGACATAACGTATAAACTTTATTATATATAGAATTAAAAAAAAAATTTAAACCTAATTACAATTTCAAAAAATAAAATAAAATAATAGTAACCGGCCCGACCCGATCTAGCACGGCACGACACGGTCGGCACGAACGAATTCGACGCGGGCCAGGTCGGGCCGTCCGCATGCCAATTTTAGCACGGCACGACACGACACGATTTTTTCGAGCACGGCACGAGCACGAGCACGAACACGATCAAACACGAGTTGACTAGCACGAGCACGACACGAGCACACACGAATTTCCATCTCTAATTTGAACTCTAGACCTTTAGATGTTAACTAAAATCACCTATCCACTATGCCAATTAGATAATTATGATAATTTATTAGCATTTATTTTATTTATTGACTATATATATATACTTTATATACCGAAAAGATGGGGGATGGGGGCGAGCCTCCCCCTCCCCTCCGAGGTATATGTGGGTCCGCCCTTGGCTGGCGCTCGTGTTGGAAAATACCCGAAAGCGATCCGCAGCCGCCAACTGGTTTTTTCAATGAAGGTGATCTCAACGGTCACGATTGTTACATTATACCACTTGAGCATCGAGATCATTGTGTGTAGTACTCCCATGAAGTGCCTAACTGGAGATTCTGCCTTGAAGTTCACTATCCGTGAATACTTCATTGCTTGATAAAAAATTCAAGTGTAATTCCTTTCATCAGCAAATCGACTAACATGTCACTTATAGACACATATGTCACAATCACCTCTTTCTTTTAACCACTAGATCATGGTATTCTATCTCAATATGTTTACTCTTTGAACTATTAGCTTGTTATATATATAAAGTTTATCACTACTTGATTATCACTATACATAGGTAGTGGTCATTTAACCAAGTTAAGCTCCATTTTCAAAAGAAAGTGTTTGAATCATACATCATAAATAGCTAATGTACTACAAGCAATATACTCAGTCTTTTGTGTGTGTCTAGTCATTCCTTATTTCTTGATACTTCAAGAAATGACTGCACCACCGAGTAAGAACAAGTGACCTGACGTGGACTTTCGGTCATTTATGTCACCATCAAAATCTGCATCTAGGTATTCTACTACCTCAAATGCATATGCTTGGTATGTCATTTTAACCGTATAGTCCCTTTCAGATTTTTCAGAATCCTCTTGATGGTCTTTCAATGGGTCTTCTAAGAATTACTTTGGTATCTGCTCTCTAGGCTTACTACATAAGCCAATTGGGACTCACACATAACATAGCAGAATTGCGCCCTATAGTGGAACACTGACTTTTACTAAGTCTTTTTCCAATTACTAGTTGTGGGTGCTAGATTGCAATTTTGCATCTTAAACATTCTTAGTATCTTATTAATATATTATTCTTGACTAAAACTAAAATTTTTTGAGTTTTTGGTACGGGTAATTTGAATGCCTGGTACGTAGAATGTAATGTAAGTTATTAGTAAGTATAATGATTGCACAAATAATATATGTGATGAGAGGGCTCATAATTCTAACAAGTCAGTTGTGATTAAATTTATCTAAGTCTAAAGTGATAGAGAGAAAAGTTCATTTCATGTTAAATTTGGTTTTTATGCTAATTAACAAAAAAATAAAAAGGATATGAGAAAAGATAAGATTGAGAGAAATGATTGAGATAAGCTAAGATAAGATGGGATTAATCAAGTTGGAAATATTAGGGATTTTGTTCACCACTAATCTAGATTGGATTATATTAAATTTAGACTGTTCTCCTAATGGACTAGGTTTGCTAAGGTTGTTATTCCTAAACATGTGCAATCATTTATCCTAAATTCAAATATTATGGGGACATTCAAACGAATCCACCCTAGTTAGTTTTTAATTAAGATGCATGAAAGTTGCAAAAATCTATACTATGAGCCGCTTAACAAACCACACAATATAGAATCTCAAACTAGTAATCAGATTGTGATATGAAATGCTATGACTTGAAATTCAAAAATAATTTCTTCACAAGTTCAAAACAATGAATTTTATTAACTAAATAGTCAACAATAAAAAATCATGAACATCATAGGGAAAAAAAAGCGTTACGCAGGGATTCATGTTCTAAAAGGCACAATTCATAAAAATATCCAATCTAAACGAGGGTTCACAAACTCTCTAATATAGACTACTCCATAGAAAAGTTATACATGACTAAACAAGGGAAATAGTTCATTCCAAACAGCAGAAGATAAATAAAATCTACATAACGACCTTCCTATGAACGCACCGCTCTGACTTCTCGATCTTGGCAGAGCTCCCCAGCGTATGGCACCAGTAGTTGGCCTCAAGTAAAAGGAAAATCAGAAAATTTTCAAGGGAGCATTAAAAAGTTTAGGAGGATGGTAAGGCTTTATAGAATAGATGGTAAGATATTTCAAAATTTTTGGAGGTTAATTTGATCTTTAACTCTTCAATTTAATGGGATTAGGCCAAGAATCTTCTAATCTAATGGTTGGATAAGGTTGTTAGCAAAATCAGGTAAAAATCAACCTTTTTTGAATTCGAGTGCCACAACCATGAAAGTAAGTTTCATGGCTGTGACTGGAAGTTAAAGAAAGTGTGTCGGATATGTCATGGCCCATGATTAGGTTTTCACGGTCGTGACTATAACTCATGTCGATACCTTCACGATCCATGATTTAGATTTCAAAGTCGTGACCGTAACGTTGTAATTTGACCTCCATGATTTCATGGTTTGTGAACTAGATTTCACGGCCTTGAATATTTGACGTTTTCTCTCACACTCGTGAATCATCTTCCATGGAACATGAATCATGTCTTCACGGTTGTGATAACTTAATCCTTGAGATATCCTTCTTGCGATCACGATCGTGATATTGCACATCACGATCATGACAATTTTTTAAACTTTTCACCTGCTTACGCTCACGGTCATGATGTCATCTGTCATGGCCGTGACAACGAAGTTTATATTAATTTTTTTCCTGAAATTTGTTTTTCGTCATTAGTGTTGTCTCCCAGTCTCTTTTTACCATAAATCTATCAAAAAACACAATAACTTGGGTAGATACCGACTCAATAAAATTAATGAAAAATCTAAGTAAAATGATGCATGTCATGGACAAATGAACTAAATATGCCATGCAAAATATGATGAAAATGACATACATCAAACTCCCCCGAGCTTTGACTCTTGCTTATACTCAAGGAAGCATAAAGGAAGACTCAAGATTGTTCCATCATAATCTACATCCTACAGACCAATACTTTCCTCCTGAGCCTATCATCTTTACCCGAACCAATCTGCATAAAATTTCTAAATCTTAAACATATTTAAGTAGTCCACGATCAAGCTTACATAAAAGAAAAATATAAGAACATTAATGTTGAATAGCAAGTATCGAGGAGGCTTATACTTTTTCACATTTAATAATTTCTTATTATGAAAGTTGTAGCCTTCAAACATGATTTCATAAGAAAGTCAATGTGACGAAATTTAGACCGATGGATTACATACAAGTTGGCCTTAGGTCACTAGGATTTAAGATCTCCTTTACTTGCTCGAACAATCTCAGGTTCTGTGTGAAGATCTGAACTGAGGAGAAGTCAAATTGCTATTTAAGTAATTCTTCATATTGCACATGGTGATCCATGTAGCAGGCTCTCAATTGATGACTCCCATGCCAAATGACTTTAGAGAAACAGATGTTAAGGCCGGCACCCCTCGAGCTTACTTACCTGAACTCACCAAGCTTCCAAAGGGTACTTAAAGCATCAAATTACTCCTCTCAATATTTTATTTTTTGGATATTCAATTTTCACATAGTGAAAAATATTGTTTTCTCAATTTTTTTCTTTCAACTAATATTTTCATTTTTCGATAAGTCCACAAGATACTTATATGTTCAATAAAAATGCTATTACTGTCAAGGCTAAAAGTAAGAAATAAAAATACTGAGCAAGGTTCTTCATCTAAGAATTTATAGTTCTAAGTTAAAGACTCAAGTTTCTAATATTCAAGTCTCAAGTGATAAACAATAAATAAGATAGCAACTGAATTTCTTAGATCTATAAAACGTCCTTGAGTTTGAAATGAGAGAAAATTAAACGTTAGCAAAGGTTAGTAAGATGTTGAATGGTATTATTTTGGATTTTTCAAAAAAAAAAAAATTTTTTTTTGAATTTTTCATTAAAGATGTAGTACATCAGCAAACATGCATATAATAATTTCAATACAAATCCAGAAGACACTAAAACCAAATTATGCATGCTAATGCAAACACCCCAAGCTTGAACTTGACACTATCATTAGTGTTTAAGCCCAAACTAGGAGAATACGCAATGCAGACTCAAGAAAACTTAAAAGAAAGAAAGTGAAAAGATACAACCCAAACTGCTCGTCATGTGGCGACGACGACGGAGAAGACTCTCTAAAGTGGCCCTGGATCATGTGATAATTGAAGACGATGAACTTGTCAAGCATAGCTGATGCGTGCTAATGTGACCTAAAATGTCACTATTAAGTGCACTAGTCGTTATCAAGCAATAGTTTAAGATGATTTGAATTATTGTTCCCATGAGGATTGTATTCTACCTTACTCAAATCTCAAAAACTATTGAGAGGGGTGCATTGGGTTGGATAAAATATTTTTCACAAGATAAAACAAAAATAAAAGAAAACATTAACGATATGATCAATAAGAACTACGATGATATCAAGCACTGGACCAGGATGAACAAAAGTAATAGGGGATAAGTCGAGATTTACAATTAAGTTTTTAATCAAAATTCAGTTTTTATCAGTTCTTAAGAGGATTAGGGTTTCCTAAAGTTATGACTTCCTCTCTAGGATGAGCCAACTATACCAACTCTAAGAGATCGACCGCTCCTCTTCAGAATGATAATCTAACCTAATAGGAGGATGATATGCTTGAAAATGGATTCCGTAAACTATGAATTATTCCTCCCTGGGATGATAATCACATAAACCTCACACGACGATATTCCTGTAGAATGCTATCTACGTGTGGCATGCAATGCCATGAATATAACTTCAAAGACCAATTAAAAAATAAACAAGAATTATGAGCATGTTATCCCTATCTAGGATGATAACATGATTGAAAATTTCATAAAACGTATGACAAGCATTAAGATCATATGCATACTTTCCTTGCACCCTCTCTCTCCTACTCACACTAGCATGCATCTTCATCAATTCCCCTGCTTCATAAAGTTTCTGACCCATAAATAGTTTAACAATATTCATGGCTTATAGACAAAGTCTAACAAATTACGACTTTAATGTTGAAGGCAAAAGTATCCTTGAGCTTATACTTTTAAATAATATGAATAAACATATCTTGTCATTTTAAGAGTTCTCACTTCCAAACAGGCTTTCGGTCGATGGTTCTTAGACCAAACAATCTTAGGTCACTAGGATTTAAGATTACCCTACGTGTTTACTTGCCTAAACATTCTCAGGTTCTGAAATAAAAGATCAAACTAAGCAATTGAGTTAACACTTAAGCGCTTTTCAAATTTGCACAAGGTGGTCTATGTAGCAGGCTTTTGGCTGATGGATCCTAGACCAAACAACCTTAAGTCACCAGGATTTAAGAGTCCCCTATGGGTTACTTGCCCGGATTCACCTAGGTTCTGGATAACACATAAGTATTACCTCGATCCCTTATTTATTATATTTTTTCACATTCTTTTTTCAAAATTTTGCATATATAATTTTTCTCAACTTTGCACTTGTCCATATTTTTTTTTTCAATAAGCTCAAAAAAATACTTTGAACATTCTATATAAAAAATCTATAAAATTTAGTGCAAATACAATAAAGTCGAAAATAACTTTTACTCTAAGAAATCATAGCTCCATTCCAAAGCTCCAAGAATCTGTAAATGCTTTTGATTTATGTTCGTAGGAAAATCACTTGAATTTCATTGATCATATAAGATAGCTCTCGAATATATACTTAAAGTTAGAAGTTAAGCAATGATTAGTATATGAATACAATATTTTTGGATTTTTCAAAATTTTCTCATGCTCAAACATGGATTACAACTGATGAGACTCAAACATGGAATGCAACATGCTAAACCGAAAATACATGAAATGCTTGAAATTGCATGAAATGCAAACTCCCCCAAGCTTAGACCGAACATTGTCCTCAACATTTAAGCCTCAACCCAGGGAGATGATACAATAATGAAAAAAAAACATAATGCAACTAAAAGAGAGGAGAAGATACGACCAGACTACTCCATAGGCGATGGCGGTAGTGTGAAGAAACCTCCATAATTGCCCTAGCTGGTGTGATAGTCATGCATTCGCCTAATCATCATCGGTGCTATCCTGGCATGCTCAAATCTCTAGTAGCATATCAGCCTATCTGTCCTAACAAACTCTTATCTCGGTCATCATCTCCGACTGTCGCAACTGCTCCGTTCTGATCCTCTAGCGTGGCTTGAAAACCTGAAAAAGAGAACTAGGAGGCATATGAAGAAATGTCATCAGTAGGTGTGTTTGGCTGCTCAGAAGATGGTTTGGCATTTGATGATCGAGGTTGGCGTCAAGGTGAAGGCAGTGGTGGGGGATCAATTGGCTCTGCAGGACGTCTAGAAAGTGATGGAAAGAACACCGTGAACCTTTGAGGCCCGTCAGATGGGATCCTCTCCTGTCTGTTCTTGAAAATGAAGCTTTTGACTCCTTTGTCAATGATGACTAGCTTCATATTGAGCATCATACTCTGGTCCAGAAAGATGCCACCCTTGATCAACTTTCAATTCACCAGCTTCATCCTGAAGTGTTCAACAATAGGAGCGATCAATCCCTCAATAGTGATTTTGGTTTTCATCTTCTTGGCGTGACGCTCAAAGTTTTTGGCCACGAAGACTCCTACAATGACCTTAATTCCCTCGATCAATAGCATGCACCAAAAAGAGATCGGTCTCATTAGGTGACCCATCACTATCACCTTGCCGATTCTGCATCATGCTGCTCTTCACGTACCGATAGTAGTGTCTTTTCTCCTATGATGTAGTCCAGAACACTTGTGCGTCAAAGTCTCGAGGAACACATCACTCTCCTCCATGTGGGAACTGATAGATCATTAAATTCATTGAGGGAGAGATTATACATGTTATTGTAAATTTGGAAACTCGATCTTTATGGCCTTGTACTTTGCGCCGTCCAAATTTGTTGTCTTGAAGTTGCTGAGGAACTCCATAGTAGGCTGCTCATAAGTGCTCCAAGACTTCTCGAGAAAGTGGGTGATCATGATCCGTCTGAAGTGTTGGCTCATGTCACTCAACCTGTACCTCTCCAAGGTCTCGTAATGCACGAAGCGTGTAGGTGTGATATCTAGGAAAGACATGTCTCTTACTATTTTTGTAATTGTTGTTTTGATATATGATTGAATCATGCATTGGAATTAGTTTTGTATTCGTCATCTCTTCATCTTCAATATCGCATACCATCAGGACCTTTTGCTTCTTTCGATGCTCCATCATAATGCGTGGAAAAGAGAATGAAAAGTTGATAGCACATATGCAGTCACGGTCATGATAGAAGGTCATGGCCCATGATAATAGAAGTCATGACCGTGATCTGGGAGTCACGGTCATGAGCAATCGATGCCAAAATGACTTCTTCATAAACCACGGCCCGTGAGTCAGAGGGTCACGATCGTGAACTAGTAGAGATAGTTTCTTCTGAGTAGGTCATGACTTGTGATCTTGAGGGCACGATCGTGAGAGAGTCACTTCTTCTCTTCAACATGATGATTACAACTCACAGACATGATCAAATAGAGATGGTTTCTTTCAAAGTAAGTCACGACCCCTGAAGTCGAATTCATGGTCATGATATCAATGACTCTTCCCTTCAACAGTAATGTCACTGCCTGTGATATTGAGGATCACGACCATGATCACAACGATTTTGCAGATTGTGGTTGGAGAAGAAGATGATCGTGATGTTGCGAGCTCACTGCTGGTTCCGCGATGTCGTCGGACTCGTGCAAGAACTTTGCAGGACGTCGGCGAGGATGATGATTCTGATCTTCGGGCCGCAGAGTGGCTGAAAATGGGTCGAGAAAGGAAGAGGGCTTCCAGCGAGATCGAGCAGTTGACATGAGAGATGAGGATGAAGATGAAGAGGAAAGAGGTCACACCTAGATTTCATAGAAGTAACGGGCGTGATCTATGTGTGCATTTAATCGGACGGTCGGGGATGTGATGGTTCGAAATCAAAGTAAATGCAGCTTGAAAGGCCGGTCAAAGTCTTGTCATGGCCTGTGATGCAATTGTCACAACCGTGATGGTCAAAATTTTATGCGTAAATGACACTTCATGGGTGTGAAAAAGGGTTCACGATTACATGTCACGGGTCGTGACTTAGATGTAACTGGCGTGATGGTCAAGAAGTGCGCGTGAAAGTCGTGAATGACTATGTGCAGGATCTTTCATGGCCATGACCAAGGGGTCACGTCCCATGATGGGTAGGTAAGGATTAAATTTGTCCCGTGAGCGAAGGCGATCACGCTCATGACAGAGTGACACAACGGACACATCACGACCATGAAAATTTTGGCATGGCCCGTGATAACAAATGTGTGGTTTCAGGTTCACATGTGACCATGACACGGTGTCACGATCTGTGAATGGGACTTTGTGTATATGTCGATGATGGTCGTGACCAGTTGTCACGACTCGTGATGCGGGTTTAGGTATTCAAACTTCGTTGCGCTCACAGTCATGACCAAGTGTTACGCCCATGACTAAGGTGTCATGGTCATGATAAAAAATAATTTTCTAAAATTTTGATGGGAAACTTTTTTTTTGGTAGATGACTCTTTTACTCAAAAATTAACAAATCAAATTATGGACTCAAACCTTTCTTCAAGAGACTCTAAACTAAGATCGATAATTCAAATATTTAGATTTAAACGTACCTTGAGTTTCCAAATACTATGACTAAGACTCCCAAACTAAGACAAAGACTCATGGACTAGGATTTGGTAATGCTAAGGACTCCAGAAAACAAGACTCTACAATGAGACTAACTAAGAGAAGGTTGATGTACGAAAATTTTAAGTTATAGTCGTTAGCTTGAGTTCTCCCATGCTACGGATTCAAGGTTCCAGTAGATCCAGCATGAGAACTTGGAGCTTAAAGCCTCCTCCTGCATAGTGCTTCATTATATGGCCATTGACTTTGAAAGATTGGGTTCCATCTACTATCAAAAGTTCAACGACCCCCTAACATATTTAGTCTTTGATCACATATGGTCCATTCCATCTAGACCTAAGTTTCTAGGAAAAAGTCTATGCCAACTATTATAAAGGAGTACTTGTTGACCGAATAAGAATTGAGTATTCTTTATGTGTTAGTCATGCCAGATTTTAACTTTCTCCTTATACAACTTGTTATTATCATAGGCTTGGGTTCTAAATTCATCTAATTCATTGAGTTTCAATAATCTTTCTTCTCCAACCTTCTCAAGATCATAATTCAGGAATTTGGTTGCCCAATAAGCTTTATGGTCTATCTCTACAGGTAGATGACATGATTTTCCAAACACAATCCTACACAGTGACATACCTATGGGTGTTTCAAAGACTGTTCTATATGCCTATGTAGCTTCATCCAGCTTGAGGGACCAATTCTTTCTAGAGGTACTCACAGTCTTCTCTAGAATTCTCTTCAACTCCTTGTTTGAAAGTTCAACTTACCCTTAGGATTGGGCATGATAAGGTGTGCTCAACCTATGTGTAACCTGACGTGAGGTTTTGTAGTGCTATGGTTTTGTGTAATGAATTGCGTGTGTATATGAATTATGACAATCATGTTTTAACCCTTAGCTTCCTCAAATCTACAAGTGCACAGGTCGAGTAGCTAACCTCGGGTATCCACGGTGAATTAAAACTTAAAGACTAATCTAACAGAATTAAGTAACTAAAAGAAGAAACTAACTAAAAACAAAAAACTCTAACTAAACTATAAACTGAAAACTAAGAGTGAAGTAGCAAAGTAAGAGTATAAGTAATAACAAAAATCTGGTTTAAAAAATAAACGATAAGTTGTTTTGGTATTTTGGATTTATGAAACTATAGAAAAGAAAAGTAAAAAGATGAAAAGGACTATGGGTTGATGCAAATCAGGGAAGTATTTCCTAAGGGTAGGGTTCATCTAGGATTTCGACTTGTGTGATAAATGAAACAAATCAGAATTAAATCTTAGACCAATGGACATTAAAATCACTAAGGCTACTCTCATAGACACTTAGTTGATAAATTGGAATCCTCATTTCAGAAAATCATCTCAATCAAACACAAATAATTCTCCAAAATCAGTTAACCAGAATTCCTCATCATCTATTTTTCAGCTGATGATTAGAACTTAAATAAGAGTAGTCAACTCTATAATTGGTTTTGGTGTCCAAAGGAATTCTGATTAATTAAGATCTGAACATGAAACTCAAATGTGAATAACACAAAACTCAGGAGATTAACTCATGTTTTATGAAGCTAAATCTGTTGTTGGATACCCTTTTAGATATCAACTTTG
>LTAE01014238.1:4929-17711 GCA_001647135.1 Pontederia paniculata | reverse complement strand
AAAGGACACTTTTGTCATTAAAAAAAATATTTATACCCAACTTGGGTATAACTCTCACAAAATTTATACCTAGAGAAGAGCAAGTATTATCTTATACCAATATTGGGTATAATATTTAAACAAGTTAACTAATAATATTTAACATAAAAACATGTATTTAACAAAATAAATTTGACAAAACAAATTTTATTTAATTTAAATTATTTTAACAAATTAAAATTTTAATAAAAAATCAACTATTTAATATAAATAATTTTAATCATTCAAATATTCAATTAACACCCATATAAAAATTGTATCATTGCGTAAACATAATTAAAATGAAAAAATATTTATTTGATATTTGATTTTTGGTACTATTAGGACTTTCGAACATCATTACTTATAAGAAATTCATATGATAAGATTTTTTTACGTTCATATGACATAATTATTTGAATATCATATGAAATTATTAGGCTTTGTATTATTTTATTATTTTTATAAAATTTGTATTGGTGTTTTATGTGGTGATGTAATGAAATTATGTTATATAATTTTAATTACAAAATATTTTGCAATAAATTATGTTGGTGTTTTATAATGTATTGCAATAAATTGTTATTTTATAGAATTTGTATTGGTGTTTTATGTGGTGATGTAGTGAAATTTTGTATTGTAATTTTAATTAAAAATATTCTAACAAATCAAATTTTATACGAAATTTAATTATCTTAAAAAATATTTATAATTTGTATTATCTAAAAATATAATGAAAATAAAAAATATTTATACCTAAAAATATTATATATATTTATTCTCATATTCAGCCAAACACAAATTAGAATATATCACAATTATAATTTATACCCAACCAAACAAAAATGAGGATAAAAAATAGGTATAACTATACCATGAGAATAACTATTCTTATTCTTGGTATAGCAAACTTTGAACCAAACACAGCCTATAAGAATAATGAACATTTAAATATGAAGCACAAAAGAAAACTTTAATCATTGCACTGAGCTGCAACAAAGAGGATTACATAGACTGAGGGCTCACCGTGTATAGAGCAAAAATTGTCTAAATTAATGAGAATAAGGAAAGCTCAGCTAAGTTAAATCAGGAAATTTTTTTTTATCTGCATTCATGCCCCAACATAAAATCACTATAACAAGTGAAAATACCAACTTTCATTTAGGATCCCCATAAGATCTTGAATTCAACAAAGTAAACAGTGTGACGTTGGACATTGACAAGATTAAGAAAGAAAATACCATCCAGCCCTAACCGCATGCTGAACCAGACGAATACTGAGAGGTGCATAACCAGAAAATATGTATGAGATATCATTGGGGCTGCAACAAGACCAGAAAGTTCAAATATCTTGAATCAAATTGTTAACTTTTTATTAACAGAATTGAAATGTTAAACTTCACAGGAGAAATGGCAAGTCAAGTACTACATCCAAATAGTTACATACTTGGCTGTATCAGTCTCATCAGGTATAAGTTGCAAAGCTCGTGATATTGTGAGCCAATTGCTTCTTGATTCCTGCAAAAGACAGGTTCATTGGCAATATAAAAAGAAACACAGAAAGTTATCCAGGAGAAAAAAAGTTTGTTATGAAAACATAGTTAAGCCAACCTGTTTCTTAAAAAGACCAGCCTTTTCCAGGTTGTATAATGTGAACATATGTTCGAACCCATAGCTGTGAAGTATCTCTCTCCTAAAGTCAGAAGCAGAGACAATTTTATCACATCATAAAGTTGTAACAATTTATCAGCAAATAGTTCCTTGAAAAGAGGGTTTTCCAGCATGTTATTTATCGTGTATAAGCTAGCAAGTGATTTTTCAATTACAAGTTAAAATCAAAATGCAAAAGAGGAAACTCTGTCAAATGCTCAAGATTTAAGTTCAAAGTGAGACAAGTTCATAGTTGTAACAAAAAGAACCACCAAGTTCAGAGATGAGTTGATTTTTATAACATGGAAGGGATTTATAATATGTTTAGTAGTAATTCTTTAAGCAAGATCGATATCAGTATATGTGAATATGTGATGACTAGAAACAGAAGCAAGAAGAATCCTGTTATCATCAAAGTGATGCAAAAGTAGAATATCATCAATACTATGTATGATAGCTAAAAAACGACGCAAGGAAGGCTACTGTTAATATAGAAAATCAGGGTATCATTTTTCTGAGACAACAAAGTCAGGTTATTACAATAAAGATAAAAGACCATAAAGAGAAGCCACAGTCATAAAAAAAAATATTCACTCAAGTCCTGACTAAAAATACTGACAATGACACGACAATTATCTAAAAAAAAATACATTATAGTTCTACACTCTGGTCAAGTTTCAAAAAATGACTATTTGCTCTAACTCAATTGTTTGGATCTTGTAACTTTTGATGTTGTAGTTTGACAATATAGATAAAAAGGATTTGATAATGTCAATCATAACTCCTAACATGGTAATAGACTCCAATAATAATTCCATATCAGACACTTCAAAATGGACTTTCATTTCAGCATCAACAGAACTTCATCGAACTTCAAACGAACAACGAATTAACTGAAGAGGTTGATATTACACATGTTAGAATAACTAATATCTTTTGCAATCTTTGTTTTAGAGGTTGGAGTCTGGTATTAAAGCATCATCAAGCATGCGTAGCCAGAAGACAAGCTGAACAAACATTCATACAAATGAAAAAGCAAAATACAATTTCCAATGAGCTACTGATCACTGATATTACCTCAAGTAATCAAAAATCTTTTTGGGCAGCCCAGCGTTTGTAATGGAAAACAACACCAACAAGCGTAAAACATTGACAACAGGTTCCTGTTTGTGGATCATCTCCTCAATGTACTCAAGACATCTGCTCATTTGGAAATTTCAACAACAAATCAATTCAAAGAGAAGGTACTAAGAAAATAAGTTCAATCTAGCCCGTTCTTTCAATTGAATCTAAGAACCAAACAACTCATTCTAAGTTTCTCGAGTGGCAAAATTATTCTGAACTAAGCATTCTCATTTTTGTGAACAATAAATTTTCTTTACAACTGAAAAACAAACGGAGAAATCGACAAATAAAAACAGAGAGAAATATCAGCATGCTTACATTTCAAAGTTCTGCAGCTCAAGCATAGTCTGCTCCATATCTAGTCGGGCGTGGAACGATGGTTTACAAGTAAAAGATTGCAAATGTTGAGCAAGATTTACGTGCCTCTGCATCAATGTTGAAGTAAGCTCCACGAAAATTATTGAAGAGGAACCAAGTGAGATAACCTTACAGTAATTTCTGGTAACGAGTTCAACTTTCGCACAAAATCCTTCAGCTCAGATACAGATTGCGACTATCAAATAAATGGGTTATCTGTCAGACAAAAACAGTGGCAATCTAACAAAGCAAGTTGTATTGCTTCTAATCATCGCATTTATAATTTGACCATTAAAGGAGGTACAGGTTGAAGACAATCTGTATCATGATTTAAATGGGGGAATGGGGAAATGGGTGATTATTAAATTATAAATTCCGCAGGTGGCCCTGTTGATTCCTTACAGGTTATTAAATGTTATAATTCCTTCATGTTTTACTATATATAAGAAGACGAATTTAATTTCAGGACATCCAACTGTGCCTAATTATTGATTCATTTGAATTTTAATGAAAAATGTACATTATCATGGAAGAATGACAGAAGCGTCATTACAAACAGAAAAACAAAGGAACCCTGCATGAGTCCATATTTGGTTCCTTCATTTTAGTATTTGAACATATTGTGCAGTTACTTATCTAAATAAAGAATTATGAGATTATGCTTTTCCATGCTCTTACTATATATGGTTGCAGAAACTTCAGATTATTTTTTCTAAAATGTGTCAGCTGTTATGTACACTCCTAGACCTGATCTTTGCAAAAAGATTCCTAGATAATCTGCCGAGACTTGGGAGAAATATAGAACCTAGTAATGAGTGAGCAGATCTACCTGCTATATTCTAAAACAGTGGTTTAAATTCTTTTGAAATGTATGGAAAAATATTGGAGATCATATCTTATAGCATCTTGAAGGTGCTGAAACAAATTTACTAAGTATATATTATTGCAGCATAAAAATAAAATACAATGAGAAAGCTAAAAATAAAAGAGAAAAATGGATCACTGATAAAGATAGACGGGCTAGAGGAAGTTCAACTGTTTAAGTCTACCAATTCAGATACTCTTATAGTTCCACCTTGTTCATGGGACATGAGTCACACGACTGCTAATGGATCTAATCAAAAGTCAATTTCATTCCAATGCCCCTGAAATGAGATACAAGATTATCTCACCGACTTGCAGAGAGAATGTGTATGGGTAAAATGGATGTGTAAACACTTTATGGTTTGCGCATGTAGAATCCATCATCAGATCAAGATCCCAATAGTGGATCTTGACCAAAGTATTTTAAATGATGATTTGATGACATCATTAAAGTAAAGTCAATTTATCCATCATTGAATTTTTATCTAATTGTGCCTATTTGTGATTTTGAGTATACATTCATTTTACCCTATAATATATATCATAGCCTCCATAGGATTGTGATGTAATACTGGACGCATAGAGATTTATTATCAGAATACTGACAGAATAAAAGGCTTACGTGTCGCATATTAGCATGTTATCACGGGATCCAAAGGGTTAGGATTGTGGATTCTGCCTGTAAATAATCATTCCATGTGACGGTGAACCGTCAATTTCTTAGTTTCAAACTGATATATGAAACTTTGTACTTTCTTGTCTATGTTATAACTTGTCATAAAGCAGGCAAAATATGCTTTCACATGATATGCAATGGCCTGATATGTAAATCTGGTGTCTGACTTTTCGAAAAACATCAATGGTTTGGGGTTGGAAAATTTGTGTTCGCCCAAGTTCTTAAAGATGGCTTGCAAGCAGCCAGCCAAAGTTACTATGATAGTCAAGATATACACACTTATTTGTTTATAACTGAAATTGAAAATGATAGACATGTCTAGAATGAGAAAACCACTTATAACAGAAACAAAATAAATAAAGAAGGTTCTTACAGTAGATTTTACTTCTGCATAATCTTGCTGGATTGAAGTTGTTTTCTGGCGCAGAACCTGAAATTACTTCTTGAAAAGAGTTCAATAATTTGATGCACACATATGAATGCTTGACATATTTTACAAATTTATTTGTAGAACTAGAAGTGAAGAAACTTTCAAAAGCTAAAGTATGTGACCTGAACAACAACTTCAAAGTTTAAGTCACGTATCTCCTTGTACAACTTATCGCTGAAACAGAAAGAGGATGCTTGATGTAAAGGAGTTTCACCTTAAACCTACTTCAATAACAATCAATAGTCCCAAAGACAAAGCAAACAAAATGAAGACCAGTAATTTGCACTATCATGAAGGCCAATTCAACTGATAATTTGCACTATCTTGTTTTCTACTTGAGACAGTTAAAAATTACTCCCTTTGAGGCCAAGAAACAATAAAGTCATCCAACCAGAATCAAATATACATATATTATATTTTTTTAAAAAAGTGATTAGAAAGAAAGAGAACATGCTGAATATGCATTTTCTAACAAAGAGAAGCCCTTCACTATGGTAAATGGGTGATGACAATGAATCCGCCGCCAGCTTTAATCAGCAAAAAAAAAAACTTAATTGCATAGCAATTAATTTTTCATCACAGTGAAAATTTGGACATCGATGATGAAGTTGTAAAAAAAAGGAAAAGAATCACACAAGACAAGGATTTAAATGGAAAATCCTTCAAGAATGAAAGGGGAAAATCATGGGAGAAGAAACCCACCAACATGTCAATAGTGAATTGGTGGTGATTACTCTGGTAGCTATTGGAGATTAAACTAGCAAATTCTAAGCAAATAATGGAAAATTTGTTAGATACCTTGAATTCAGAGGAACCTTCATTCTTCTACCATCTTGTTGTCCACCCATGATCTTTGAATCAATTTCCACACAACCATTAGTGACTTGTAAAATCTGTAACATGCAGTAAAGTATCAGTGAAAAGATATAGAAATTAGATTAATTTACGGTGTTTCTTCAAGAAATGACACTAAATAGTCGAATTATATACAATCAAATTTTGTCAATTTGTTGTAACAAGGACCTCAACGAAACCAACAAGCAAAAAGATGATGATCACATCAAGTAGAAATATCTAGGATACTCGCTGCAAATACCACAGGACTGCTATTCCAAATTTGCCCTACATTTGCAAGGAATTAATACCTCAAACGAAAAAAAAATTAAAACAGTAGTTATTGCTTTAATTTTTTCAAGGTTCATTGCTCATTTGTACAATTAGGACTTTAACAGAAGTTCTTGTTTAAGATTCCTTTACCCTATAGAGATGTATATACTCAAGCTAAATGCATCTCTAATTATGTATTACTTCTTTTCTTTCTTTATAGTGTTAAAGCATGAAGCATCAATTCTCCATAAACCATGACAGCGGAAAGTCAGACTCATGTATAGACATAAAAGTACTCTTTTAAGTGAGGTTTAATCAAATATATGGTGCAGTTATGATAAATTCTGTTGTAAGAGGATCAGATTTGATTTCGCAATATCCGACTGAAAGCAAAATGCAAAGTTATCTTCTTAGGCGCTTGTAAATTGACTTGAAACCCAAGTAAGATTGTTCTAATTAGAAATACTACAGATTCAACAAGCTTAGTTAAGAAATTGCTAAGGAGCAACTCTAAACCCATTTCAAGATCTTGCTGGAAGTATCTGATAGAAGAAAAACACAAGTTCATCATTTTAAGGAATAAAGGACGAAAGAATTGTCAAACTTCAGGAATAGAATCCCCTAAAAAAACTTCAGGGATAGTAATTCAGTTAGTGAACTAAACAAAGCCTATATTTTTAGGTACCATAAACAAATATAATGAGCATCTAATATCAGTTGTGCTAAAGAAACTGACTTTACTTGCATATTCATGGTCTATATTGCAAAACATTATGCTAGAGTTCAGTTCAACCTTTGATCACGATCTACGTTTACTGACCTCATCTAGTAGTCCTTCATATGTTAGCTGAGAGCACATTGGTGTAACCATATCCACCTGTAGAAGACAAAGAATTAGCCCTTTACTAATGTTACATAACAACTGATTAAAGACTACCGATACAGTCGATACACAGGAGTTGGCAAAAATTCCTATCACATTCATATATTTGAAAAGTTTGAAGTCTCAAGAAAGCCAACATATCTTATCTCAAATGTATAATCCTATTAATACTTCTAGGATAGTAGAGAATATTAAAACAAAATGAAGATCACAAGTGTTAATATTTACATGCTGTTAATGAATTGTTGGAGACAACATCAAGATAAATTTTTTTGACGAAGACAAAGAGTTAGAACATGAGGGTTAAAAAATGGCCTCTATTTCATTGATAATCTCTTCCAGTAATGCAGAATTTAAAATGGACCTATGGCGTCGAAGCAATTATAATTTGAGAATGAAAAATTTCATGAGTTTTAAGGGTAGTTAAAACATTACTGTGTATATACCTCTCTATCAAGCAAAATTAGTGTATTGATCTCAGGAATTCCCATCTGGAGAATGTTAAGAAACATTAATATGATAAGATTGCATCTCAAAGTCACAATAAGCAGAAAGAGTAGAGCTGTAAGATACATCAGCTGTGTTGACAGGCTCTTCAAGTTGCAAGCTATTTAGAATATTGGCGACCTTGGTTGATGCCTTCCCTTTAGCACTCACATGTGGTATCACGCCAAAAGAAAACTGAATATCATGGTTGGTAGCAAATCAGCTAAGAAACAAAATTTAAATAATTTAAAGAATGCATATAACGCTGGATTCAAAAGTCCAATAAAGGATATAGTTGATGCAGGTGTTATTTTTCTCATGGCAGGTACAGGTTCCATTTCAAGAAGTACAATATCAGTAGACATAGTTCATTTGCACATCAGAATAGCAATGCCCACTTATTCTCCAACATAATCACAGTACTCGACCGACAAGATCAAATTCTCTTTTGAGGTAACAAGATTATATATTAAGAGAACACCAGTTTCAGATTCTACAATTGAACCAACATGCCTAAGCAAAACCACTTTCGACTTTTCATACTCAAGGTACATAACTTATATGCTAAATTTACACGACATTTGTTACTTGAAATTTAATTATGAGGGCAATTAAAGCAACACATCAACTTGGCCCTACAAATGTATTTGAGGACTTATGGTTTCATATGCTTCGGAATATGAAAATTATCGACCTATGAAAAAATGTGGATATCATAAAAAGATGACAATATGTTAAACTATCAATCCAGGTTATTTTTCAAAGATTAGTTTCCAAATGTGTGAGAACCAATTGAACATAAATTTATTATCCTATGATTTAAATTGCGGAAATAAATATTGTACATAAAGCATTAGGAGCATAAATATCACGTTTAGGTCTTTCTATATAACTAACAAATGATGAAATTTTATAACATAGGAGATCTAGAACAATGGGCACGAGGGGATTATGCCCACTAAGTTCCCCTCAAAAAGATGAAATATCCAGTAGGAAGATTGATACCCTTGATACAACAAAATCCCAAACAACAGGAAATTGTCGAGTTTATTTAAAAAAAAAGAATTGCTGATTTTTTTTATTTATAAAGGGTGGTCTATTTATCCATAATCATATTTTTTAGGGACCCATAATCATATATTTCAGATACATTAATTTAAGGGAGTATATCCACCAACTAATCAAGGGATATATTTTCTCGGGTCATCTTCTACTCGAGTTTAGGCCAAAAACCCAAATCTTACAAAATTAAAATGATAAATGCCCCTAAAAAAGAGTGCTAGACCATGAAAAGTAAGTGAATACTGTTAAGACGCCTAATGAAGCAAATCCGCTTACCTCCAGGTTATGAATAGATTTTGCAATATGCCACAGTGAACTTGTGTCGCCATCAACACTAATTTCCTAAAGACCAAAGAACAAAATAAGAATTTGAAACCTTCATTCAACATATTAACAAGTTCTATTTATCATACCTTGTATGCTAGATCAAGTTCAAATGATATAACGTCTTCATCCAAGGGTAGGAAGTACAATGGGTATTCTCCAATAGTTATTAATTGATGGACCTTTTCTTCTTCGAAAATCTGCAAAAGCATAGATGATTTGACAATTTTCCAGTGAGGTGAACTTCCATCACTGATTTTAACATATCTGATGATAAATATAATCACATAAAAATAACGACAAAACAAAAATGAGATATATCAAGCTATTCAAATGAAAGAAGTAGCCAAAATTTCTCATGGACAGGTAAAATTCTATGTGGTATTGCTAATACTTGGAAACATCTGAAATTGGTAGACCGGCAGAGTTATTGAATGCATCTTAAATATTTTTTTCCCTGGTGCACATTCTGATATTAAATTCATGAAACTAAAATTATTAAGACCTCTTTGCTATAGCTCTAAGAAACATGGAACATACATTATTGTATTATGATATTAAATTCATGATTCTAAAATTATTAAGACTCTAAGAACACTTGGAATATACAGTAGTGTAACTCTATATTCATGCAGACAAATTTTGTTTTAATCACTCAACAAAGTTCTCTTTTGTCAACTAAACATAAGCGCACTAAGGAATAGAACAAAATATGATAAAAATTGATGCAGGAGTCATGCCCTAATTGTATACAGGACTTGGAGTCCAAGTTATAAACTGAGTCCTAGTTAGATTTATTAGGTTAGATCATGTTAATCTGTTGTCTCATTTCCATTAGGAGTCTTTCTTTTCCTATTCTGTTTAGAGTCCTAGTTGGGATGAAACTAGTATTATGAAACCCTACAAAATTGGGAGAATTATTTTGATTGTTATTTTTCAGACTTCAGAAATAAAATTCTTCTTTATTAACCTCTTGGTGTACTCCAAGTTGCAAATTCGTTTAGTGTTGTGTTGGCTTGAAAACTTTGTTTCAATCTCGTTCTTCCTCTCTTCATGCTAGTTTTGATACATTAATGGTATTAGGTTGTTAGGGCGACCTGCAGAAGTTAACTTTTTACTGTTGTGCCGTTGTCGTTCCACATCAATTGGAACATTTGATCGTATCACTCATTAAGTTGATGAAGCCCTATATCAATATATATGAAAGAGCAGTTGCAAGTACTATGCAATATTTCTGAGGGAGCTACTGGTTTGAGCCCATACACAAAAAACATACAATTACATTCATATCTATAGAAACTACAATCCAAAATCTAGTAATGAACACACTAAGGAGAAGTACATAGCAAATTTTGGTGTAAAGCTAAATATACTTGCGTAAATTGCAAATATAAGCTTGAACATTTTGAGTTACCATATGACCTCAAAAGCCTACAAAATAAGCTTGAAGTATGTTGTTACTATAGGTCATATATTCACAGATGAAATCTTTGAATTCAAGAAAGTAACCGTCTCTCATATTGTAGTGGCTACATAGATAGCGGGATGATGAATAATGTATGCGAAAGATAATAGGTTTTATATGCTTCTACGGGTACAAATACAACAATTTCTAAAGACACAACTAAAGAACTTTATGTATGTGCATGCATGAGTGAGGCCAGATAGACTTCATAAACAGTTAGGGAATAACCTCACCTTTTCACAAGCAACTGTGCGACGTGGAACAAAATAAACAAAGTATTCTCTTTGAGTTCCTTTGGAAATATCATTCTGGATAAGTGATGCAATGAATTTCATCAAATTGAGTTGGGACCGAACAAGAAATACGATTTTGGTGCATTCAGTTTGAATGGGTTCCGAAGAGAGATGTCTCAGCTCAACAACATTTTCCTGCATGTCATTTGGGATGTGTCACCCAACAGATACAAGTAGATGCTCTAAATAAAATGATTCACAAAATAATTCCGTATGGATTCACACTAACGGCTGATATGTCCAACTGCTAAGAGAAACACAAATTTGAAACACCCCTAGCACTAAAATGACCATATGAAAGAGTGATTGCATTGTTATCTAACATCCCTGTTATCCTGTTCTAACAGCTATTTCCCCAAAATTCATGCTCCATATATCAATGCGCTCGTATACTAAGAAATTAATAACAATAACTGGCTTGCCTTCAGCAGCGAGGTCTGGATCAACAACGAGAGCGATCCACCGAGCTTTGGGTCGATCACGAGGCACTTGTTTCCCCGAATCTACCAAAAAAAGAAAAATTCGGAACATTAGATGGAGAAAGATAGAGGCGTATACCAAAGAATTAGCTTTTGAATCCATTATACATTATTGAGAATGGTGAGCAGCTCCTTCTGCGATCGCTCCCTAACACGAACAAGATCAACAAGACGAATTCAGGACCAAAGAGAAAGAAAATAGTGAAGAAACCAAAGATATCTACATAAAGGCGATCGAACTGGAGAAAAGAAAGAACAAGGGGACAAACCAATCGCCAAAAAGGATCAATAATTGGTGAAGGATAAGAGTGGAGTTACCTGAGGGAAGCGAGATTGAGAGGAGCATTGTCCAGAGTAGGGATTTGAGACATGGAAGCTCTCTCTCTCTCTCTCTCTCTCTCTCTCTCTCAAAGAACGTCGAACTGTCGCCGGGATCGCCGGAAGCCTTTTATTATAATCGACTCCGACTCGGGCGACGTCGTCGGCGTTAAAAAGTGCGTTGAAGGAGGGACCGTCTTTTTTTTCCGGTGACACCTGACTATTTTCTTTCTCTTTGCGTAAATCCCGGTGAAAATAGTGCTGACTCCATCATCCTTCAACCCGGGATATAAACTCGCTCGCTAATCATATGTGTCAACCATCCTTAATTAAGGAGGGACCGTCTTGAACCGCATTTGTTGGCCGATATATATATAAAGTTCTAACGTTCTAAGAAATGGTTGTTACACCGTTACCAATAGATATGGGCTAGACAGGAACAAGGGTGTGGTGCAGTGGCTCACCCCTCGATTTGAGCACCGAGAGGTCTCGAGTTCGAATCCCACCGTGGGACTTATGTGCCCCTTTATTTTCAATATTTCCTTTCAAGTATTAGGCCATGGGCATCCCTTTGTAATCGAAAAAAAAAATATGGGCTAGACGACTATGGTAATTAAATTAGTTGGCTTAGTTGGCATAGATAACTAATGAATTTATGTTTCGAATTAAAAGATCGAGAGTTAGTAGCTTCGAGTTCGAGCTCCTGAGTCCATGGTTGTAAAACTCGGCCCGGCCCGGCCGGTTGGACCGGTCGGATCGGTGTCCGGAACTAAAACCGGCCCTCGGGTCTATTGAAACCCGGACTCGAGTTTGACCCGCTTTGTGCCGGTCAAACCCGGTCAAAACCCGAGTTCGACCGACCGACCCGCGGGTTCGTCTGAACCGACCGTGAGAAAGAATTTTCCCGTTTAAGATTTTTAAGTGTTAAACTTTTTCAAACTCTAAGTTCCTAATCTAACTTGAGGGCCGGCGGCTGGGAGTGGATTCAGGCGAGGGGACTCCGGCGGGACTCCATCTAGGTTCTCTAGTAGACGGTCGGTGATTGATCAACAACAACGGTGATGAAGAATCCATACGACGACGTCCTTCTCCTCTCCGATACTCTTTTTAGTTTTTTCTTCTATTGATCTACAGATTCTACACTTCTATTGCTCTATAGTTTCGTACTTCTCCTATTTCCTGGTCGTCGACGATGTGGGCATGCCCTTTGGCGTGGCTTGCACAGCCCGCCCGACATGGGCGCGC
>LTAE01014236.1:0-11627 GCA_001647135.1 Pontederia paniculata | reverse complement strand
TAATGTTTGTTAAAATAAATATTGACTAATATACCCTTAAAGTTATATGATAACAATATTAAAAGATATGGATAAAAGAGTAATATAATTGGTTAAAATTAATAAGTCAACAACTTTAAAAATAAGCAGGAGGGACCCTGCTTATTTTTTTTCAACTTATAAGTAATTATCTAACAACTTATAAGTAAATATTTTTAGTTACCAAACATGGAGATATTCTAAAAATTACTTATAAGTAGTTTTAACCTACTTATAAGCTTAGCCAAACAGGCCCTAATACTGTTATCAATCTTATAAGTTGTATAGAATTGGATAAGACAACAATCATATCATCTAAATTAAAAAGGTTTTTCTCTCTTGATAATCTTTGTAGATTACTTATATCATAACTTAAAATTAATTGGATTCACCAAATTATCTTGTTTATTTATTTTAATTTGTAGATAATATAAATTGTCTAGTAATACAGATCGTAATTCAAATTATTTAAGAAAAAAGTGTCTATCAAAATTATCACACAAGTGATATTCTTATTTATATTTAATTTTAATATTCACCTTTTTAAATCTTTCATAAATAAAATATAACATAATAAATAAATCATCATATAATAATACCAAGTAAATAATATACTATAAAATAAATTAATGACTATAATAAATTTTATTTAAATAACGTTTATATAATATTATATTACTATTATTATATTGTGAAAAATATAGCACTAACTATTAATTATAAGTATTATTAATTAAACTAACATTTTTATTAATTATTATTATTTAATTTTGAAGGGTATTAATTTCATAAATAGCGAGTTTACAATTTAAATTGATAAATTTCAGTTATATAATACAAAACTTTTAACTTAATTATATTTATAAAAGATATTTTGATGAGATGATCTATATTATTTAGTAATCATTTATATAAGTAAATGTGATAATTTAAATTATCACATTTATTATTTATATATAGTAAATAATATAATGTAAATTATTGATAATTTAACAAGTGATATTTTTTATATTAAATAATTCAGATTATTAGGTAATATTGAGATATATCGTAGTAAACGTCTCATAAGATGAAATTAGGATCCATCAATCATAAGATTTAAATCAAAATTTTCTACTTTACTAGTTGCATGTTTTTGCATTGAGGATTTCTTTTATACGTATAATCTTAAGTTGCATCTCTTTTTTTTCTGTTAAATGGCCACACTCTACTGAATGAATTCCATCACTCGTGAAGATTGGGTCTTGCCATTTTCCTTAAAATAATAATATAAAATATCTGTTACAGGTACAGCAAGTTATGTCCAAAATATGGCTCACTTTGAATTTATGTCCCCAAAATGATTAGTTGAATGCTTAAATATATCCCATCGCCGATACATAATTGAAATGGGAAAGAAATATTTCTGTGATCGATCAAATACAACAAATGAAATTAGTGGGCAAGTTTGGATGCAAAATAATTTTGATATAAAAAAACTTTTTCGCTTACAAAAAAATTTACAAAATAATATTTGAATGCTAAACATAGCAAATGAAAATTTTAATCGTGCGTGAGACCAAATATACTTATAATTTATATAAAATATTTTTTTAAAAAATATTAATATTACTTAATTTTTTATATTTATTTATAAATAATATTGTTTTAAATATTTTATTTTTTCTTTTAGTTTATAAGTTTAATATTTCTCTTTTAGTTCTTTAGTAACTATATATTTACTTAAATTTAATATAGTAGTATATTATGTTATTTAATTTCATATTTACTTTTTTTTTACTATTAGTGTAACGCCTCCAAACTCACACTTTTATTGAAGAAATTGCAAGTCAAGTAAGTTCTAGTGATATTCTTGCAAGTGAAACGATTTCTATCAACCCACAAGAACCACAATTTTCTATATGTGATCCACTTCGTATCAAGGCTAAGGGTAGACCAAAAAGTGTTGGAAGTATTAAATATAGACTTAAATTTTTTATGTTTCAAAATGATTCTAAGAAGAGGAGTTGTGAAAATTGTGGAAAGCGGGAACACGACTAAAGAAAATGTCCGTTATTGAAGATAGGATATCTAACTCATTACTTCTCAATATTCTTTTGAATAATCGTAAAATATTTTATATAAACATCTTATTTTTATGAACAAGATATTCGAATGCAACATGACTAAGAGAAAAGAGAATTTCTTCTATATTGTGTAATGGATGTAAATATTTATATTAATATGATAAATTTTACATTATAACTTCTTGTTATACATTTTTAATATAATTTTCCCCTTACAGGAATATGATGTCTTTTGCATGAAATACATACTATTTTTGCATGAAATACATACTATTGGAGATAACTTTTGGCAAAAAAAGGTTCGAGTTCTATGTACTTTTAGGAAATGGATCATTTAATGTCAAATACATACTACTGTTTAGAACTTGTATTGTTTTTTTTTTTTTTCAGCACCCAACTGTGACACCTTTAATGTATTATTTTCTGATGCCATGGGAACGGATGCTGATATCCCATTTGGGGGAATCACCATATATCAGGGCTTATTTATTCATATTGCTTTGTCATTTTAAGTCAATAATACTTGATTCCTAGATCTTTCACGCCTTACTGATTTTTGTTTCCCCTAAACTAATACAAATTACTCGTGAACTTCCAACAATAAAAAATTCGAGGGAAAAAAAGTTCATTCGTGCCCTAACTTTTTTGAGGAGAGAGAGAAGCTGAACCATTTTTTTGTATTAAACCCAAACAAATTGTTTTTTTGCATCTGGTAAATCTAAATGGACCCGGTTCGAGCACCTTTTGCACATGTATCCTTCATCTAAAATTTAATGGTGGAGATGTTAGGAAGCACCCAGCTCCACTAAACTCTAAAATATATGCATCATATCATGAATCAATAATAACTAAGATTCATATGAAATTTTATAACGATACATCATCATACTTTATAACATAACATCATTATTATATGAACCAATAATGATATTGATTCATATAAAATTTCAAATTTGAATATCATCATGATATGGACAATATAGATGTTCAAAAAAGTTCATAAAACCTTATGATATATACATCATGAATCAATAATGATCAAGTATTCATATAAGATCTTATAACATTAGTATCACCGTGAAATTATTTGATGCTTATCATTTAGGATTATAAAAATGATTGAATAACCATATGATCATGTCAATTAGAAATATAATCAAATAAGATATTTAAGCATAATAAGATCATAATAAAATAATTTGATATTCAGAATTTCAATAGGAGCATTGAGAAAATCCAAATTTGATATAAAATTATACATATCACGTGACGGATTATGTAACCATTCAACCAATTATGACATTTTATTATGTATTTGGAATGATTACAAATAAATATTCATTTTCAGTCTAAGATATATCTAACATAATATCAATATAAAATATCTAACTTAATTCACCAGTATCCATTTAGAATAATTATAATTTTCAATCGAAATAGACTTCAAGAGGATTGATATATACAATTTTCATATTTTATCTCCTTATCATTTATCCTAAAAAAATCCTACAATATTGCTTATCGATTTCATATCAAAGTTGTGATATCTGATCATTAAAAATCCTACAATATTGCTTATCGATTTCATATCAAACTTCTTATAAACTTATCATTTTCCGGTGATTCAAAATCACACAGAAATATAACTATTCCATTTCATATCATAAAGCTACTAATTTCGATCTATATCATATTTTACAAGTTGGATACGCTCCATCTCGAGATAGCATGACATATGATTAATATTTCACTCATAATATTCTCTACATAGCTCGAATTGAGATGAAATTAATTTTTACTAAAACTAGACTTCAAGGCTACACATGCATATATTATTTATAATTTTTATACGAATATAATTTATCAAAAATATATTCGTAACAAAGGCCATAAATTTGGATAGAATCAAATAACATAGATTTGATAATATAAATATTGGATCATATGAAAGATCTAACTAAATATGATCAAATATATACACGATCAAATCTTAAATCATAACTTTTATTATTTAGATTTTGAATCATCAACCTTTTTGAAAAAATCAAATCATCCTAATTTATTTTTTCTCTTTCTTCCATCTTGACATCGTCTACTTATTTTCTAATGCAGGGACATGAGATCAAACAAGAGGGAGAGGAAGAGAGAGATAGAGGGAGAGGGTAACAGAGGGGGTAGAATGTGGGGGAGATGTTAGGGCCGTAACCACTCCCACAATTCTTTAATATTTTTTTTCAGGTTAACTTCAGTATTTAAATATTAACAAATAAATTAATATATAATAATTGAATTAGTCAAACGGACAGAGGTATTCTTCTAGACTCGCCCTAAGTATTTTATTTACAAACTTTTATATATTTTTTTCATTAACTTATTAATTTTCACCATAATTCTTCTCTCTATTGATTTCTTTTATTGCTTTAATCTCTTGCACTTTAAACTTTTATATTTATGATATATTATATATATACGTTTTCATATATTATATTTCGTTTATGTTTCAGTGACATATTTTTTTTCTTATTAAGCTTTATTATTTTGAGATTTATTTGTGCAATTTAAACTTAATGTAAAATCTTTATGATTAATTATAGCATTGAAAAATAGTGACCGCCTAACCCAGTTACCAACCACTTAAGCCCATTAATCTCATTCATTTTATTATTAATTCATAATTTTAAAAAGTTTTATGTATTCTGTTATTCTTTTTCTCTATTAATTGCCTTTCAAATTTCTTTTCCTAAGTATTTTTTTACAAACTTTTACATATTTTGTCTTTAACTTATTAATTTTCACTATAATTCTTCTCACAAATATGATTCATTGTACTCTATTTTTCTTCTATTGATTTCTTTTGATTTCTTTAATCTCTTGCAGGTTAAACTTCTCTATTTCTCATTATTATATTTACAAATGTTCATGTATTATATTTGCTATATGTAGTGGCATATTTCTTTTTCTTATTAAGCTTTATTATTTTTAAATTTATTTGTTCACTTTAAACTTGATGTAAATTTTTTATGGTTAATTATAGTATTGAAAAAATATTATAATTAATGAAGCCTATGTGATAACCTAGCACAATTCTGAACCACTTAAGCCCATAAAAAAATCTCATTCATTTTATTTCATACATTTTATTATAAATTCATAATTTAAAAAAGTTTTATCTATTCTGCTAGTTTTCTTCTCTATTAACTTGCCTTTCAATTTTCTTTTCCTAAGTACTTTATTTACAAACTTTTATATATTTTTGTCGTTAACTTATTAGTTTTCATCATAATTCTTCTCACAAATATGATTCATTGTACTCTATTTGTCTTCAATTGATTTTTTTTTATTTCTTTAACCATTTGCACTTTAAACTTCTCTGTTTCTCATATATTATATTTATAAATTTCATATATTATATTTGATTTATGTTTAGTGGCATATTTCTTTTTCTTATTAAGCTTTATTATTTTTAAATTCATTTGTTCAATTTAAGCTTAATGTAAAATCTTTATGGTTAATTACAATATTGAAAAATACTGTAATTAGTGAAGCCTATGTCACAGCCTTGCCCGGTTATCAAGCATTAAGCCCATAAATCTCATCCATTTCACATCACATTTTATTATTAAGTCATAATTTTAAAAAAAGTTTTATCTATTCTGATAGTGTTCTTCTTTATTAACCTGCCTTTCAAATATCTTTTCCTACGTATTTTATTTACAAACTGCATATAATTTTGTCTTTAGCTTATTAATTTTCACCGTAGTTCTTCTCACAAATATGATTCATTGTAATCTATTTTTCTTCTATTGGTTTTTTTTATTACTTTAACCTCTTGCATTTTAAACTTCTCTTTATATATCATATTTACGAATTTTCGTACATTATATTTTCTTTATATTTAGTGGCATAGTTATTTTTCTTAATAAGCTTATTATTTTAAAATGCATTTGTTCAATTTAAATTTAATGTAATTTTTTTATGGTTAATTATAGAATTGAAAAAATACAAGAAAAAAGTATATAAAAAAGTTGATTACATTAATTTTAGTATTATCTAGTTAGTTAGTAATAGCATGTGAATTCATAAAAAATATTTCTAACTCCGCTGTTGCTTTACTATGTGATGCATTATTTTTACTTTTTACTTTATAATAATATGATTATATTTTGTCCATTTTGGATGCATCAAGCAATTGAGTGGCCACTAGACACATTAAACACTTAGCATTAGAAGTATCTCCACTTATCATCTTAGTTCTTAGAAGGATTACTAGGTTGAAGTTTTTTTGGTGGATATTTGGTCGAAGTTTTAGGAGAGTATAATGGTAGATTATGAAGCAAGTAGGATTTCTTACGTTGGGAGTTACAACTACCGAACACATTTATGGGATTTAGCTTAAATAAATAGCCTTTAACAAATTATTAATCTGTGCGTTTCTACTTTTTGGTTTGAAAGGTATTCATTTGCATCAACATCATTTCACTTCAGTATCCATGCTTTGAAACAACGTTATTTCACTCGAGTATCTTTTTGAGCTTCTTAGTGTCAAACTGTCCAAGAGAAATTGCCTATTTGATTATCTTGATTAGTACTTGATTGCATGCTTTTGCGTTTAGGGTTTCTTTTATGCCTGCAATCTTAAATTTCAAATATATATTTTTTTATTTTGATGTTAAATGGCCAAACTCTACCAAATGAATTCCATTTCCTTAGATTAAGAATACAAAACATTTGCTAGAGTAATACAACTGGTTGATGGGGGAAAAGAAGAACAAAGAGGAGAAAACAAGTTGCAGACAAATCTGAAGTTAGAAATAAAAAGAGATTATCACGGGAATAGACAATCTAGTAAGAGTAAATTGAGCAAAAATACCAAAATAGATAAGAGTGACAGTAGTGGCAACAAAGTTATCCCATCCAACATATGATTGTAAAAAACTCATGATACAACTTTGCAAGACTAATTTAAACTTGAATTAGTAACGTCCCCATACATGATTAATTGAATGCCTAAAGCATCTACTGACCTAGAAGGCGGAGCCAAGGGGGTCAAGAGGGTGCAATTTTTACTAATAGGGCGGAGCCATGTTTTCCAATGTACAATTGGCACCCCCGTACATGGTTAATTTTTTTACTAATAGCTTAATTTCAGATATGTTTATTCTTACAACAAGGATTCAAAGATTTCAAGTTTAATCTCTCTTATCTCCATTTTTTGTGTGCTTACTTTATCATTTTCATTTTTTTATTTATCATTTATTTATCATAAAAATAATCTTATAATTTTGCACCTCTAATTAATATCCTGGCTCCGCCTTTATCTTTGCAACTTTATTTTGACAACATCGCAATTATTATGCCTAACGCGAATGCCAAAACAAATGCCATCACAGCGGTGACGAGGGCTACAACTCGCAATTTTTTCCATCGGGAAACCTATAAGTGAAAGAAAAAAAAAACAATGTTAAGAGAAAGTTATTTCCATTGCCCATAGAAAAAAAAATGTCAAGTCACTGGAAGAAAGATATTGCTAACACAACATACCGATATACTTCCTTTCTCTTCAGAATTGGTGTTAGCCGTCCCACTGACATTCCTAGTAGGCGATGCAACTGCATCTTTAATAACTTCTCTCTCCAGGTCTCTGTCCTAAATATCCAAAGCAACTCCGTCATGTAGTTAAAGAAAAGAGATATCAAAGGGAGTGCAGTGTACTATCTCATGTAGAGAAGTCAAATTTTATTC
Organism: Pontederia paniculata; assembly: GCA_001647135.1. Taxonomy (NCBI): domain Eukaryota; kingdom Viridiplantae; phylum Streptophyta; class Magnoliopsida; order Commelinales; family Pontederiaceae; genus Pontederia; species Pontederia paniculata. The sequence goes on along the minus strand of LTAE01014236.1, from coordinate 3,801 downwards.
ATGGGTTAATTTGACAATCATAATCATGATCAAACTTACAACAAACAGATACTCATTGGACGAGGTCGATAATGAAAATAGTATATAGAGGTAAATAAATCGTGACCATTGAGCAATCCAACGATCCTGATCAAGTTTACTATTTAATTAATAAAATACATTTATAAATAATCACTGAATTAATCGAGCGGACATAAATTCTCTACACTGCCTACCCTTCATTTTGTTCTAAAAGTAAATGCAAGAAAACAAAATAATCAACAATTTCTTTTGGCATACCCCTTCAGCTTGAGGAATAGTAGAGGTTACTACAATTTGGTCGGCTCGAACGGTGGAGCCAGAAACGTGAATGGCCAGTTGTCCATTAGGGCCTATGAAGATAAAAATCAACTTCAAAGTGGCAAAATATGATATATAATGAAGGTATAAGTAGATTAAATTACATTGCATACATATGTAGGAAGTTTGGATGCTATAAGCAAGATTTCAAATTTTTTAAACAATTACTATTAAAAAAAAGGCATGATGCTTATATTTGGATTATTTGGATACATGAATTTTGTACCAGGTGCGAAAAGATGATTTTACTATAAGGCTTTGTTTGGATGTTTAGTGATGAAGGAATGATGATTGATAGATTGAAGATGGTTAAGAAGGGTTGAAAATTTATGGGTTGAGAAATGTTATTTTAATCTATGTTTGGATAAAAATAAATGATAATGGATGACATAAGATAACCAGTATTTCGTTTGGATAAAAATTGAAGAGATGGATAGAAAATGATAATTTTATTAAAAAGACTTTTTTACCCTTTTGAATTGAGGAATGATGTTTATGTATCGATAAATTATAAACTAGATAATCAATATTTTACAAACTACGTACAAGAACTATAGAATCTCTGCTTGTATGTATTAAAAAGAATGATAAAAATAATTTAAAATAGTAAATGAGACTGAGGGTAACTTCGGAATAAAAAGTTTAACCCTTCCAATTCCACCAAATCGGTGGAATAGAAATATGGTGGCTTTAAGGGTTGTCATAACCCTCCATAACCTTTATACCATTAAAAAATAAAATATCCAAACATAAATTATAATAACCCTTCTTAAGCCATCCATTAAAACGAGGCCTAAAAGTTTGTTAACCCTTATATTTATATTAACCATTTGCTCAGCGAGCTAAAAGTTCTGATACAGGAGCAGATCTGGATTGGAAGAAAAATTACAAACCATTTCTAATTCAATCAATTTGGTGGAATTGGTGCGGATGATTTTATACCTTGTAAAATCATTTTCAAACCTGTTAACAAATTTTGATTACTATCAAAATCATTCAATACTCTCAAATCAAACAACCTTAAGAAGAAATTTTCAAAGAATGCCAAATAATTAATGCTCAACTGACAAGTTCAAATTGAGAAAACAAAAACTTATCACATGAGCATCTCAATTTTCAAAGAAATTTTTGTAACCGAGTGCAAAGTGCGTGCAAATCATTAAACATAATAAAATACAAAACTTTCGAAATTAGTTACAAATGGAAAATCTTGTAGGCCCTTGGCAACATGAACGGATCTCACCAGGTGGGGCGATTTTTCCTTGATATTAAGTGTAAATAAAAAGTATGCAAAAGTAGATGCTAATATTTCAACTAATTAATCTCAAATTTTAATGTTAGGACTATTTTACCGTTATATTATACGAGATTTTATACACCACCGAAAAGTTATTTGCAATGAGGACACCTTTTACTAATTATGGTGTTCAAAAGTCTAGTAAAAAACTTGTTCATGATATTCAGTGCTCAAAAATTTTGAAACTATTCTATTCGGTGAATTTCTCGATTTTCATATTTTAACGTGATCTCTTTGCTTAATTTTGAATTGTAAATAAATATTAAGGTTCTGATATTAGTTTGTTATCGAAAAGTATATGAGAAAAAAAAATCACAAATATGATTATTCAACAAAGTTATTAAATTATTTTTTTTAAAATACGTCACCAGGAAACTTCCTAGGAAAAATGCACAAATTAGCATTCATATTTTCAAGAGAAACAAAAAATTTAATGAAATTGTTTCATTACCTATAATCAAGTTCGATTTGAATACTTGATTAATAAAAATATTTCAAAAATAATAAAAATTAATAGTCTCAAGTTCGATTTAAAGTCGAATGTCGAATTACAACAACGATGGATTCTATCTTTGACCCAAAAAAGAAAAGAAATCTGAAAATTTCAAAAGATAAATGAGAAAATGATGAGACAAACACTAAATATTAATAATTTCTTTTTATATATTTAGATCTTTCAATAACTTTTATATACTTTAACCTTTTTTAAATTTTAATAATTTATTTTTATATATTTAGATCTTTCGATAACTTTTTATTATGATTTCGTCACTGCCCATATATTATCGTCTCAGCAACAAGTTTACTTCAATTTATTTATTTATGATCCAAAGCATACACGTTCATGCACAGGCGGGATTAAATTAGTTATCAACAATTAACACATGAAATGTGAATATAACTATAAAAGAAGCTCGTAATTTTAGCGTGGAGATGAATTAGCGGATGCCGATAGGACTAATTTTATAATTCAAAATAGTTCTTTTTTAAATTTTAATATATATTTTTATTATTAAATATTGGTTATCGATTTTATTGGACTGCGATCTTAAGTCTTTGCGATCGCATTTTTTTTTATCTAATCGTCACACGACAAATTTGAGACTCAATTTTAAATTACTGTTATAGTGTCAGACGGAATTAAACTAAAGTTATCAATAATTAACACATAAAATGTGAATATAAATATAAAAAGAAGCTCATCATATTTTAGCGGTGAGACGAATTAGTAGATGCCGATAGGACTAATTTTATAATTCAAAATAGTATACGAGATTTTGGTATCGTTGAATTAAGCAAAATAAATAAAATAATATACAAGGCTCCGGAGAGATGCTCGCGTGGAGGAGAGAAGCGTGGGGCCCACTATTTTTTTTCTAAATAGTATTTTTACATTTTAATTAATATTATTATCATTATTATAGTGACATGATGAAGAGGTAAAAAATGCCATAACAGTAATTTCACCTAAAAACCGGCATTCACCAATACGTATAAAATTTTAAAAGATGAAAAATATATTTATTAGAGAATAGAAATTGGAGGATTAAATAAAGATAATAATTAAAATTAGAGGACACTTTGTGTAGGATTCAATGGAGGTGCTACATATTTAAATATGTAACGCCGTACTATCTATCTTATCAACCATAAGATATTAAATATACGATAGATCTAACAATTTATAATAAATTATTTAAAAAAGAGAAAATTTTATATTCACTGTATATTTAACATTTTACGATTGTTAACATAAATAGTACGGTGCTACCTAATTAATTAGTAGATAGCACCTTCATTTTTTTCTCTTTGTGTAATTTACCTAGATCAATGCAAAATTGATAAGTTGACATGTTATATCTATCAGCTCCACAGAAAAATTTGGAAATGGACGTAGAATTATATTAAGAAAGAACGTGTCAATATGATATACAAACTGACACTGCTACAGCACAAACTAAATTAACTACCAGAAACCATTAATTACATCGGAGAATAATTGTCAAATTATTCTCATCAACTTGTCATTGAAGGATCTCTTGAGGAACTCAGATGATGTGTGGGTATGGATTGGGGACTCGCAGCACACGCTGATCGTTTTATAGCCGCACACCGCGTAGCACTCCGCCCCCATCCGCGGCCGTCACCGCGCGCAATCGCCGGCG
>LTAE01014234.1:0-11628 GCA_001647135.1 Pontederia paniculata | reverse complement strand
ATATATATATATGTGTGTGTATTCAACTTATTGCATTGCTAATATTTAGTCACTAGGAAACGAGCTATTTAAAACATTTTATAAGGCATTCAAAGATTAATTACTTATTTTTCTTAATTTTACTTATTTTATAAAGCATTCTATTTTGATAATTATCCAAGCTCTACTCGCCGACATATGAGCTTGCGTAGGCGAGCTCTGCTCGCTTGCATACGAGATCGCGCAGGCCAACAGAGCTCGCTTGTGTATGAGATCGCAAAGTCGAGCTCTGCTTGCCTACGTACGAGATCACACAGGCGAGCATAGCTCACATGCGTATGAAGCTCACGCAGGCGAGCTTTGCTCACTTGCATATGAGCTTGCGCAGGAAGCTCTGCTCGCTTACCTATGAGATCGTGCAGGCGAGCAGAGCTCCCAGCGTATTAGCTTGCGCAGGCGAACTCTGCTCGCTTGCGTAGGAGATCCCACAAGCGAGTAGAGCTCGCATGCGTATGAGCATTCGGAGGCAAGCTCTGCTCTCCTACGTATGAGCTTTCGCAGGCCGTCTACATGCGGGAGGAGAAGTCGGAGAAGGTGATGAAGGTGGCGATGAAGTCGTGGTGGAGCTCGCGATGAGCTTGCCAACTAATTCGTCGATGGGAGACGACGGAGGGAGATCGCCTAATTGAGAGAAACGATCGAGGGAGATGAGAGAGAGAGGATCAGAGGGAGAGGAGTGGAGAGAGTTTTAATTTTATTTATTAAAAAGGGTAAAATAATTATTTAATAAATTAAAATATTTCAAAAAAATAGAAAATCAGACTTGTTGATGAAATTGATCAATCGCAAAAGTTTAAATCTACCTATGCTCGGCTTTATAATTTAAGGATATATCTAAAATTTTGTAATAGTTCGAGTGGAAAAAATAAAAAAAATAGTTCATTTTTTAATTAATAAAATTATTATATATAGAGGAACATACTTAAAAATAATTAATCAATTATATCCACAATTAAAATCCTTCGCAATTAAAAATATTGTTCACGACCCGTGACAATGTCTGTCATGGGTGTGACATATAGTTCACAGCCTGTGAAACATATTTTCACGATCGTTACTTAGGAGTTCACGGTCGTGACAATGAGTTTCACGATCTTGATCGAATGATTGCACTCTTCCCTTCCAGCTTATGGCCCATGACCATAACCTTATGCTCGTGACCGAGTACCCTGTGTTCATGACGGCCCGTGATATCCTTGGTCATGACCGTGACAACGATCTTACGATCTCGAGGATCTTAATCGATCTCGATCTTAACGTGAGGATCTTATGGGTAAGATCTTAATCTTAATATGATCTTAATTTATGTCGTGTGATCTTACGATTTTATGCAATATCAAATAAATATTTTAATTATTTAAAAAATTTATCATTTTGATAATAACAATTATTATATATGGAGTTTAATTTTTTTTATAAATTGATTAAAGTGTCATCTATTGAATTCTAATTCAAAATTTGAGTGAAAAAAATTGTTAACAATATATTTTATATTAAAACTTATTATTTTATTAATTCATAGAATCTTAGGATCATCGATCCGATCTTATGAACCTCTTATGATCTTATATAAGATATCGATCTTGACAACCTTGATTGTGACGGATCCGACTTCATGATCGTGTTTTCTCCGTTCTGGTTCACGACCCCCAACACTTCCCATCACAACCCTGATGTAGCCTCCGCGCTCGTGACCATGTATAATACATCGTGATATTTGACCTCAAAGCCCATGACAAATCAGTCAGGACGGTGATCAAGGTCGAGGATGCCGTCACGGCCGTGACAAATTTGTGACAGCGGTGATCGAAGGAGTACCTTTCATTCATGCAACCTCATGACCCATGACACATATGTCATGATCGTGATTGAGGCCACTTTTCTCTGTTTGCATGTTTTTTGTGCGCTCTTTTGATGTATTAGGTTCTATATAGATCACATCCAAAAAAACATTATCATTTAAAGATTACACTCAGATCAAATATTATCTTTTTTTTATCATCAATCATTATCCCTGCTCTTAGACAAATTAATCTAATCATAGATACAAAATTCTAACAAGAATCAATTCATGTTTAAAACAAACCTAGCATGTTTAACTCAAAGTCATCATTTCAATTCATATTATTCTTCTATGAAATTTTATACATATATGATGAATCATATATTTGATCCTCCTAATTATATACATATTTGCATTAAGAGTTTTCTTCATTTGTTCCTCACATTTTAGTTGTTGGAGAAAATGAGAAAGAAAGGTTATGACGGCTAGAATTTTTTTTCGAAGAGAAAAGAGAGTTCTGTGTCTTGAGGAATTTATTTATAAGAATTTCTTCATGTCCAAATCAGCACAAATTCTTCTGTTTATTTTCAGTTCAAAATAAAATGCCTAAATGCTCTTATTTAATTATTTTAAAAATGTCGATTGTTACAATAATAGTGTAAATTAAAATCAAATACGAGGATGAGTCTACAGCGATGTCATTGCACACGTTCTCGGATGTTGGAGTAACTCAAGGACGGATCATCCTATTTTTTTTTGTACAAAATGTAAATATATGTATTTATCAGTACTTGAAGCTAATAAATAAAATAAGTATTTAAGAAAAGCATAATTGTCTAATTGCTTAGCGGATAGATGATTTAAAACTCATATTTAGATCATCAATTCACCTCCAACTATCATCCTTTTATGCTAATGTCTTTTTTTTATAATTTGCTTTTACTCGAAGATTAAATTTCAATTTTTTAACAAAAAAATATTTATATTGATTACGTCAATTATTATAATTTTGAAAAAAAAATTGTTTTTTATATAGTATTTCTACTAATAATTAATCAACTTTATGAAAAATAATATGTATATTAACAATAAATTTAAACGTCAATAGAATACTAGATACTTAATAAGGACTAGTTGTTAAACATACATTTCAATATTAATTTTCACAATATTTTATTCATAAATTGCTTTATTCTATAAGATTAAATTTAATTTCTTGTTAACAAAAATCATTTATATATATTACCTTAAATATTATAATTTTTAAATTTTTTTATTATATAGTACATTTCTATTTAATAGTTAATTAGCTTTATAGAAAAACAACATGCATATAATAATTAGTTTAAACGTCCACATAATATTTAATACTTAATAACTTCTATATTGGAATAATTGTTAAACATGCATGATAAATTATCAATCTTGATTTTTTAATACATATATATATATATATATATATATATATATATTCAGTTTTGATTTATTAGATTTTGATATTATCTTTAATATCTTTTCTATATATTTCAATTGTCTAACTTTTATTCCTGATTTCCTTCCTGGAGTAACTTCACAGATGGCACATCAAAGTAGATAAAAAAATGAAATATTAGTGGAAAAATAAAATATGTCATGCTGATGCCGGGCCACGCCCATAGTGAGGCAATGCCTGTCACGAAGTATGGCTAAATAGGTACTTTATGGCCTGAAACAATTTGAATATTAAATAAAGATCGTCACTTGTGTTGTTCACCAAATGAATACGACTTGACCCTAACTAACAGCCTATATGGTATTTTTCTAGTTGAACTTATATTCTTTAAATAAACTTTATATAAAAGTTTAAACTTGTTCATAATTTATATATTAACAATTCGACTGGTCATAGTTGTTGGCTAATAAGTCCCTTCTATTTAAATAAATATGCAGATTTCTCATGTGTTTATCAATTCATGCTTAATTGCTGCTTGTTATGGACCAAACTCACCATCATTTTTGTTTCAATTTTCGAAGTTTTTCAATAATCAATATTTAACAATTGTAATAACATTATATAGTAATATATGTCTATTAATATAACATTATTAACATAAGTATTATAAGAATAAATATTTGTACTATTTATGAATATATATTAAATACTATATATTTTGGGAGGTCATATTAAAAACTAAAAATAATATATTAAGTGAGTCGTGTTGCGTCATGCTCAATTTTTATTTGAACAGTGTAACACTTTAATACATCTATATTTTTCTTTTCCTTAGTGGTGTGTAATGAACATATAGAAAGTTACGGCTGAAACATTGAACAAACATGAGTACCATTCCTCTGTTTATAAAAAACAACTTTTTCAAGTTTTGTTTTCTCATTTCTCTTTCTTCGATGCTTACTCATGAAGTCATGAACGATTATGTCTCCTCGCGAGTGAATGATGTTTCTCCGTTTTCTCCAATAACACAACTAGCACAAGCTGGTGGGAATTAGATTGGCGGCTTCCCCACATTGGCTCTCTTTTTGTATTGTTTATTTTTTTCTAAATACTTACATTGAAAGAAGTCTCACGAAACCAGAAAAATGTACTTATATTATATAATTTAGTTCAAAATAAAAGTATGTTTTTTTATTATTTCCAATTGTAATAATTCTCTTTGTACAATTATCAAACAAATTACATAGAAGTATAGAACATTCTTATTATTCTCATGTTATATATATAGTTAATGATTTTTGAAATCTTAAGGTGCTAAACGTGCCTCCGCAACAAAGGAGCAATTATGAGACTCTGCGAATTATTAACATCATTTCTTTTTGTTGACATAATTATTGTATTTCACCGAAAAAAAACTTATAATTGTATTGCGAAATAAATGTACCAGAAAAAAGAAAAGGGTATCCTAAAGGTAGTGCCAATTTGGAGCTAACGATATGGACGGATTAATCCATGCTCATTAGAGACAGTAATTGAAGTCATGATATGCCAATAAAAATAAATAATAAAGATGTCAAGAAAAGGACATACAAGAATTATGATCAAAACAATGCAATATGCTCTTAGGCGACTGCCATTTACATCTTATAAGGAGCCATTTATAAGTGGGTGGGGAGGGGGTTATTTTCCTTATATATGTAATATTTATGAAACTTTTACCTTTAAATTTAATTTTAAATAGTATAACAAAGAATTTTTTTTTTATTTTTACTAGTATTCGTTTACTATTATAGCTTATATTTGATTATTTAAATAGCATATTATATTCAATTTTTTATAAATAAAATAAATAAATAAATAGATATACCCTTCAAAATTTGTGATTTTAAAATAATTATTAAAAAATCATCATTCTAAAACTAAAACCATAAATAAAAGTAAATACATTTAAAAAATTTACTTAAAAAAATTGACGGATCTGTTTCGGAACTCTCGAAAACTATTCGATCTTACTCGCTTTTCGTGTATGCCTTGATCCTGATTTATTATGAAGAAATTGACAATTATTATTTTTATTAATTCATAATTGTTGGAGGGCACACATTAGTTAATCTTTGGTGATGATGCTATGCAAAGGTAAAAATGAAAGTTATATATATATATACACGGCATATAAGGAATGAAGCGCATTAAGCACAAATATTAATTGCAATACAATGATAAGAATATGAGATTTATAATTTACAATTTAGAGTTCTAAAAAAAATTCCACCAGTCACAACCATTAAAATTTGAACAGTGTATTAACTTAATTTGGTGACCTATTTTTTTATAGATTATTTTCATTTCCCTACGTTTAACTATAGCTTATTTTCACTTTACTCCTTAAATTTTAATTTTACTCACTTATCTTTCCTCAAATTTTCAACAATTTCATAAATTGTACGAAATATTTATCTTTTTATCTTTATTTAATTTAACTTAATTAATTTAAAATACTAAAAGTTGAAAAATAATCAAATGGACTGTGAAAAAAGATAAGATAAGAGTGGTCTCATTTATATTTTTTACTTTTCAAATTTAAAAGTAAATATTAAATAATGATAAAAAAGACAGATGGATGATAAAAAAAATTAAATTTAAGCATTTAAAATAAATGGAAGATTTTGGAAAGTTGAAGTGAGTTAAATGGGTATAAATTTTTAGAGGGCAAAATACAAATAAACTCTAGTTAAAAGGGAGAAAAAAACGGAATTATTTTTTTCATTGTATTAGCTTCAACTTCTTTTGCCTATTGCAGCTTTCAACCTATTTTAAATGATCACAAAACGTTAATTTATTTTATGTGAAATTTGATTACTTGTAGAGTGTACTTCATCTGAAAAATATTAAAATTGAAGTAGAAGCGTCATCAGGGCCGCGGAACCGTCAACGAAAGCGAATTCCCTACGGGATCTTATCTGCGTTGGCACGCGGCGCGTTTCCGCGTCCTCCTTCCGATTTCGTGGGAATAAACAGCAAATTTACAGCAAATGATACAAAATCTGAACTTTATAAAGCTTTTTCTTGGGTGAATTTGCCGAATCTTTTGAACCTTCTCGGTCTCTTTCGTCAAGGAATATGCACGCATGGTTCCGTACACCTTCTTGAAAAATTCGCTTCTTCATGTCGATGTATAAAGAACGGAGAGATGGATGAGGAACACATCATCCAACACCAAGAACAACATCAGCTGCAATTGCACGCAGCGAGACCATCGACCTCTGTCATCTTTTTTCTCCTTCCAATAGCTTCCGCCTGCTGTCGAGTTCCACTTCCCATTCCTTCCCAATGGACTATGCCGTCCTCCTCAAGCCCGGCCAATTGCGCCCCTCGCGGCCCCTCAAGCGCTGGCGCGTGGCCTTCGCCATGATCCGGTCCTGCAGCGTCATGTACGGCCTCGTTCGCAAGCAGATCGCCGGCATTCTCCGGCGACCCTCCTACGTCGCCCTCGACGTCAACCTCCATGAGGACGAGCACGGCGCCAACCCGCTGCTCTCTGGTCACATCGACCGCGAGGCCGTCCGGTCCCTCGTGAAGGAGAAGCGACTATCGGAGCTGCAGCAGCTGGGCGGTCGGAAAGGCCTGATCATGGCGCTGTCTTCGGACTCCGACGCCGGCGTCCCTGACGGCGAGGACGATCTCCTTCGACGCAGGGAGGCGTTCGGTTCCAACACTTACCCCAAGCCGAAGCCCAGGGGCTTCTTCTCGTTCGTCTACGAGGCGCTCAGCGACTTCTTCCTGATGATCCTATTCGCCTGCGCCGTGTTCTCGCTGGCCTTCGGCATCAAGGAGCACGGCCTCAAAGAAGGCTGGTACGATGGCGCGAGCATCTTTCTCGCCATATTTATGGTGGCCATCGTATCTTCCGTCAGCAACTATAGGCAGATGAAAAGATTCGACAAGCTCTCCGCTGAAAGCGACAACATCAATGTCAGTGTCGTCAGGAGCGGGCGGCGTCGGGATGTCTCCATCTTCGATGTAGTAGTCGGCGACGTCGTCCACCTAAAGATAGGCGATCAAGTACCCGCTGATGGCATCTTCCTTGATGGCCACTCCCTCCAGATTGACGAATCCAGCATGACCGGCGAGAGCCACCCGGTGGACGTCGACGGCGGCGAGAATCCGTTCCTCACATCCGGCGTAAAAGTTATAGACGGGTACGGGTCGATGCTCGTCACCGCCGTCGGCATGGACACGACGTGGGGGGAGATGATGAGTACCATAAGCCGCGAGAACACCGAGCCCACGCCATTGCAGGAGCGTCTGGAGAAGCTGACATCAAGCATTGGTAAGCTCGGCGTCGTTGTGGCTGTCCTGGTCTTCTCGGTGCTCACCGTTCGATTCTTCACCGGAAACACCAAGGACGAAAACGGCAAGCCGCAGTTCGACAAGAACAATGTGAAGGCCGACGCCATCCTTAGCGGCCTCGTGGACATCTTCCAGCAAGCCGTGACCATCATCGTGGTGGCCATCCCCGAAGGGCTGCCGTTGGCCGTGACCCTGACGCTGGCCTTCTCCATGAAGAGGATGATGAAGGACAATGCTCTGGTTCGAAGGCTCTCTGCCTGCGAGACCATGGGTTCCGTCACCACCATCTGCACCGACAAAACCGGCACTCTGACCCTGAATCAAATGAGGGTAACAAAGGTCTGCATCGCCGCAGAGGAGGTTCCAATTGGCAGCGAGAGTGCCTCCTTGATCGATACTCGAATTCTCAACTTGTTCCGACGAGCAGTTGGTATCAACACCACCGGCAGTGTCTACAGATCGGAGCCGTCCTCTGAGTTGGAGATCACCGGCAGCCCCACAGAGAAGGCTCTTCTTTACTGGGCGGTGCATGATCTTGGCATGAACACTGACGAGTTGAAGAGAAGCTGCAACGTAATCCACGTTGAGGCTTTCAATTCCGAAAAGAAACGCAGCGGCGTTCTGCTCCAAGAGAGAGGCAATGGAATGATGGTCGCACACTGGAAGGGCGCTGCAGAGATGATACTGGCTCGATGCTCACATTACCTGGAGAGAAATGGCGCTGTCCGCGACATGGAAGGGGAAAGGAGGATGAAGTTTGAGAAAGTTATCACGGACATGGCTGCTTGCAGTCTCCGCTGCATCGCCTTCGCTTACAAAGACATCAAACCAGAGGATGCTCGAGCAGTTCAAGGTGAGACGCCTGCCATCGATGACAGTGAACTAACTTTGCTAGGACTTGTTGGTATAAAAGACCCGTGCAGACCTGAGGTGCGAGCAGCCATTGAAGCCAGTAGACGAGCGGGCGTAGCTGTAAAGATGATTACAGGAGACAATGTGTTCACAGCAAGAGCCATCGCCATGGAATGCGGAATAATTACAGAGAACGACAGCGACGGCCTCGTCGTCGAAGGGCAAGAGTTTAGGAACTACTCGCCGGAGGAACGCTTGGAGAAGGTCGAACGGATTCGAGTGATGGCGCGCTCCTCGCCGTTCGACAAGTTGCTGATGGTGCAGAGCTTGAAGCAGAACGGTCACGTGGTTGCAGTCACCGGAGACGGCACGAACGACGCGCCAGCGCTGAAGGAAGCCGACGTCGGGCTCTCGATGGGCATCCAGGGAACGGAGGTCGCCAAGGAGAGCTCCGACATTGTGATCCTGAACGACAACTTCGACACGGTCGTGACCGTGACTCGATGGGGAAGGTGCGTCTACAGCAATATCCAAAAGTTCATCCAGTTCCAGCTCACCGTAAACATCGCCGCACTGGTCATAAACGTCGTCTCAGCCATAGGCAGCGGCAATGTTCCATTAACCACTGTACAGCTCCTCTGGGTGAATCTGATCATGGACACCATGGGCGCTCTCGCCTTGGCCACCGACAGACCGACCAGTGAACTAATGAAGAAGCCCCCGATCGGCCGGACGGAGCCGCTGATCAGCAACGTCATGTGGAGGAACCTGACGGCGCAGGCGCTGTTCCAGGTCGCAGTTCTCCTGGTGTTCCAGTTCAGAGGGCAGTCCATACTCGGGGTGAGTCAGAACGTGAACAACACATTGATCTTTAACATCTTTGTGCTGTGCCAAGTCTTCAACGAGTTCAACGCGAGGAAGCTGGAGAAGAAGAACGTGTTCGAGGGCATCCACACGAACAAGATGTTCCTGGGGATCATTGCTGTGACTCTAATCTTGCAGGTCTTGATGGTGGAGTTCTTGAGGAAGTTTGCTGATACAGTGAGGTTGGACTGGGGACAGTGGGGGCTTTGCATTGGCATTGCAGCGATGTCATGGCCTATCGGATGGGTCGTCAAGTGCATTCCAGTTTCAGGGACTCCATTCTTTGAACTTCTAACCCGCAGCGGCAGAAAGAAGGCTAAAAATCTCTTAGGATAGAGATTTAGAATTGTTAATATATTATTTTTTAAAAGTTTTAAATAGTTCAAGATCTGATTGTAAAAGTTTATAAATATATATCAGTAAATTCATTTAAATTTATTTAATTAACATGGGGCCTCCGGTATTGTTGGGTTATAGGCGCGTAATGAGCAAAGAGAGAACATAGGTGGAGACCTAAAAAAAACAGAGGAAACAAAGAGTCAACACAGAAGCAAATAGAGAAGAACTCAACGTGTTGCATTTCATTGATCTACTTTTGGTGTGGCTTTGGATGGTAATGTGGTTGGGAAAGTTTAATTCCGATAGGAATGATATTCTCCCATTATAAGGGAATCATATACCTCTCAAGTCGTGTGTCCATCTTAACATTCCTGCACGAGGTGAAGGGCTGCACCTGAAAAAAAATCTGGACTGCATCTGCATCATCTTCTCCACTACATCTGCACTATACCTCTAAACCCTTCTGCTCCTCTCATTGTGTGCACGAGTACTGCAGAGATTACTTGTTGATTTGCTTGCTTAAACCTTGTTGTAAGAAGGTATGCCCTAATTTTCGTTCATCTTGTCTGCCCTAATATTTTTCCATCTCATCATTGTTATCTCTGCATTGAATTTTTTTTTGCATTTTGTAGTTGAATCTTATGATGGGGCACTTGTTTTGTTTAGAAGAGAGAGATTTTTTTATTAATACTATTTTGTTTGCATTATTTTGAGCGATTTTGTGTGATTTAGTGTTGCAAAGAGCCTTTTGTGCTTGATGGAAATGGTGTTATTGTTGCTTGATGAAGGAGCATGTGGGGACATTGATGGAATAAAGGTTGATGGCTGGAGGAAGCAGAGAGGGGGAAAGGATCTCTCTCCTATTTCGCTCATAGTTCAGTTTTTTTAATGATTTTTATATGTACAGATGTAGTTTCAGAAGAGAAAGCCTAAGGAAATAGGTTTGTTATGTTAAGGTTGATGGTTGGAGGAAGCAGAGAGGGGGAAAGGATCTCTCTCCTCTTTCTCTCATAGTTTAGTTTTTTTAATGAGTTTTATATGTACAGATGTAGTTTCAGAAGAGAAAGCCTAAGGAAATAGGTTTGTTATGTTAAAGTTTTGTGTTATCTTCCTTTTGGTCCTTCAATCATTTTCTCTTTTACATTTTTGCATTCTTTTTAGTTTTTTTATTGTTTCTGCTCATCATGAATCATAATTTAGGCTTAATTTGCCTTTGCATGTTTACCTAAAACAAAAAAAAAAAATATTGTCTTTGCTTCTGTTTTTTCTTTATCTTGAGGTATTTTTATTGCTCTTGGTGGTTTACATAAATGATGGTTGCATAGTTACGTGGTAAAGTAAAATTTGAACAAAAGTATGCTAATTGAAGACAACATAGAGTAAAAGTAATATTCCGTAAAAAAATTAATTTGGTATAGTCAGGTATTAAAGATATATACATGTATACAACTAAATGATTTGTTTTTAAAATGACAGAACATGCTATGAGTGACTCAATGGACCATTGACATTTAGTTGGGATCAATCAACAAAGCTTCCAAAGGTACTCATATCTTTGTCTGTGATAAAATACCATAGAACCATGAATCATGTTGATTTCTACTTTCGCAAACCACATATTGTACTTTCTATTGAGCAAATGAGTTCATGATTCTGAAATAGTATGATAGGTCGTAGTGTTATACTCATATCTTTTTTTAATCTGTTTTATATGTAGTTTCTCTCCTAGACAAGTTTCTGCTATGTTGGTCATGTTTGGAGACAACCTGTAGTTGAGAGTGCTACATGTGAGAACTTTTTTTTGTCATATTTTTTGTTCTTTTTTCTTATTTGTTTTTCTTTGTCTTCATTCTTCTCGTTCATATGTAGGTTCCTTAATATGATTGGCTTTCTGGTCTGAATGAGTGCTCTTTAGGAGTCCTGTTTCTCTAATAGTTCAGTTTTTTTAACCTATTTTATATGTACAGAT
>LTAE01014233.1:0-11629 GCA_001647135.1 Pontederia paniculata | reverse complement strand
TATATATATATATATATATATATATATATGCGGTTGGAGAATTGAACTCGTAACTCTTTTTTTCCTCAAGGGGAACGAACGAGGCCATTTTGTAGGGTCAAGGAAATGTGCAGATGAGGTGTTCGACGATATCCCTCACTTATAAAAACGAAGGGCGTGGAGCTCAGTCGCACGAATAAGCGCGAGGAGGAGGAGGAGAACCAGAAGATGCTGCCCTACGCCACCGTGCAAGAAGCGGAAGAAGCACTGGGAAGGGGGCTCACCTGGTCGGAGGCGGCGTGGCTCCGGCACACAGGGGACGTGCGGGACGTCTGGCTCTTCACGGGCGTCAGCGTCTTGGTGCTGATGGCGTCCTACGCGTTGCCGTCGCTGCCCCTCGCGGTGGCCGAGCGCTTCCGGTACGAGTGGATCCGGGAGTACAAGCTCCAGCCCAAGGCGGCGCCGGCCGCTCTCTCCGACATGCTCAGCTGCTACAAGGGCGTCGCGCTCTTCTACGTCTACTTCTTAGGCCCCGTCCTCTACCTCGCGTATCCCATGATGAAGGTATCAAAATGCATGCAAAGGCACTATTAAACTATAAATAAATAATAGTTTTGTTCGATAATGTTTCTTGTGATCAGATCTCTCGCTCATAAATGTTTTTTTAATCATTTTGATAGAAATTAACAGTATATATATATTTAATACTTCTAAAATTTATTAGGTCATTTAATATTTAAATTAAGAGCCTCGAATTTTAGTAGGAAGATTTAAGTTAAAATTTGAAAAGTAATAAGCATTAGGGGAGAGAGAGAGATATTTAACCCTTGATGAGCATAAAGAGATATCTAACTTTGGCATTAATTAATTAATTAATTAATTAAAAATGTATTTTTCAAACGGCGTCTTTGTTTTGTATTTTCAGCTTGGAAAACGGATGCACTCTCCACAACCTCTGAACATTAAAACAACTTCTGTTCTCATATACTACTAAATATATTTATGTAGTGTATGAATTGTATCTACATATAATAATTAAAATACATCAAAAAAAAGTTGAGTGGGCTGGTATTTATTTTTTTTAGTTATCATCTCAATAATCGGGAAGCAGCATCGATCCTTCAATCCATGCGACGCTAGTAGTTATACTCATTGACCATGAATTAAAATCTCGGCTCACCATCAAGCTAGATTAATTTTATCTCGTGTCGAATCACACGTCTAGTTACTGTGGCAGGAGTAACTCATAGTAAAAATTTAGAACAAGAGATAAATTAAGGTCTTGTTGTACTTCCAATCAAACACTCTTGAAATAAGATTAAAATAGTAAAAAATAATCATTATAATTTTATTTTTTTGTCTGAAATTTAATATTGAATTCCTACTATTAGCAGGAATTAGTTGGACTAACAAATATTTTTTTATTTATTTAACTTTTATATAGTTATTTAAGGTATCTTTGTATTAATACATTTAATTTTATAATTAAAGTTATAATATTATTATTTGTATTTTATAATTAAAGTTATAATAAAATTAGCTTTTTTAGTTTTCATTATCACTATATTATTACTATCATAATAAAATATATATTATTATATTATTATAAATATTATATTTTTTGTCATTAATTAATTAATTTTTTTCTTTTTTATTCAAACAACAAAATGTTTTTAAGTAATGCTAATTATCATAATTCATTATATATTGTATTAAATAATTGTAATATATTTTATTCAAAATTTCAACAGATTTTATTTTAAAAAAAATATTAACATTTTATTATTTTATTCTTATCTAATTCTCATATCAACCAAATATCATTAAAATAAAAACTTACTACAACAAAAAACTTTGAATTCTTAAAATTAGAATTGTGCAAAAATACTATTATTCTAACGCATATTATTCCTAAACCAAGAATTTTAAATTTTGTAACCAAACAATCTCATAGAGCCATTCAAAATCAAGACCTCCTTTAGTAAAAAAAGAGTGTCTATCACTCCACAGCAACATGATTCTTGGGTCATCCAATTTTAATCGCTGAACTTTGTTTTATAGTTACAAGATCATTCAATTTATACGATCATGTTCACTAGTTATTGTAGATTTACTCTATTTTTAAGTTCTCTCTCTCTCTCCT
This sequence comes from Pontederia paniculata, assembly GCA_001647135.1. NCBI lineage: Eukaryota > Viridiplantae > Streptophyta > Magnoliopsida > Commelinales > Pontederiaceae > Pontederia > Pontederia paniculata. The sequence continues at coordinate 9,507 of LTAE01014233.1, read as the reverse complement.
AGTTGAATATTGTAAAGTTATTTTATCTTTTCTACGGAGCACAAATAAATTATAATATATCAATAATAATTTAAAATTTTAAAAAATGGGCCCGCCCCCTTCTCTTTCTCTCCCCTGCGTTCAGTGAGGGAAGGGAGCGAGGAAGCTACCTCTCTCTCCCTTAAAATTTTATTAATTTATTTTGTAATTTGAAAAAAAGTAAACTCATTCATTTGAGTTGAAAAATTAGTGGTAGCCAATTAATATAAAGTAAAAATTAATCACACTACAACAAAAAGAGGTTATAGGGACCAAAATTATTGGTCCCTATAACTTTAATTTTGGTCCCAGTTTCTTTTTGCAACCAACATTAACATTTAAGACCAACACCTTGGTCCCTAATAATGGACTTCTAGGGATCAACAAGTTTGGTCCTTAATAATGAACTTTTAGGCACCAACAAGTTTGGTCCCTAAAAGTGTTATAGCAGCCAACATATTTCACCTTAAAAGAATAGCTGTCAAACTATTTAATCTCTAAATGCATAGTACACATCATTTATCTCCATAGTACACATCATTTCTATGCAGCCACTTCCATTTATATTTGATAAACTACATATCAGTAGAAAACTCATACTCAATTTACAAGGGGCATAGTGAAACATGGACCCAAAACCAACAGTAGCAATAACACATATTTTTTTTGAGAGTTCTGAACAATTGAAGTGATAATGTTCTGTTGTTGCTGAGTTCTTAATAGAACCTCCAACTCCAAAATTTTTAGATTAACAAAAGATGGACATGACTCATTCTTTGCTGCTGAGTACATAAAGTTATTTAAAAACTAATCTTATACATATAAGTACTTACTAAAGATTTAAAAAAAAAAAGAAAAATTGTTTTGGGCAAATCCTTCATATGACAAAAAGGAGAGCCGTCAAGTTGTTTTCTCTAGGGTTAAAAAAATTTAGGTAAAATCTGAATCATTCATTTAAATGGATGGTGTTGATTATTAACTTTTTTTTATAAAATCATCAAACAATCTGATCCACAGAAAAGTTAGTATGCTATAAAGACTATTAGATTCGATCCTTATAACTTATTTTTAAGAACCATGACCACCATTGGTCCCTAATATTATACCTTAATTACAAATATCAGGCACCAATGTTACGTGTGGTCCCAACTATATATTTATTAGGCACCAAATTAATATTGGTCTCAAAAATATCAAAAAATTTGGGACCATTTTTAAATTGGTCTCTAATAAATATTTTTAAGGACTAAAATATGATTTGTCCTTAAAATATTGGTCCCTAAAATATATTTTTGTTGTAGTGTCACTGATAAAAAAAAATAAAGTTGGATAACCGTATAAAAAAATATCATGTATTTAATTCAAGAAGTAAAGATGCACTCGTGGGTGATGGGTCTCATTTAAATGTTTTAGTAGATCGATTTTTATTAAATAATGGTCAAATATTGTGTATGCATAATTTTAAAAAGTTGACAGGAGAGTTAATAGTGTTTAGACATAAGAAAGTTTTGAACGGTTGAGGAATTAAAGCTTGCGATATTAAAATGGGCTTTAAATTTTAAAGACTAATACTCTGACCATAAGTTATATTTGAAAGTTTGCTTTAATTTTTTTACTGAAACTAACAGATGAATATTTTTATTTTTTCTAGTAATTTATAAAAAAATATTTTTTTATAATAAAATGAAAGTAATCATGTTTTTTTTAAGTTTTCTGAAAAGATAGAAAATAAAACCAATAAATGGACGAACCAAATATCCCCTGTGGTACTATTCTTCATTAATCTTGGGCAAAAAATTGTTAGTCAATAAATAACTTGAGTTATATACAATTTTGGAAAAAAAAATTCCTCGCCTCCTTTTTAGGGGAAAATATTTTTCACTATCAAATCTTTAGATTTCTTTTATGTTATAAATAAAATACATTATATATTTTTATTTATATAATTATTGCTTGTGATATACAAGAAACATAAGAAAATTAATCATTATTTCGAAAAAAATGACATTTGCTTGTGATTTCAACTTCCTTTGGAAAATATATTTCCAGTCACAAAACACATCTTTAATCTTAATATCGAAATTCTTAAATTGTCTAAAGCATACAAAGTATGTAGGAATAAATATGGGATTATTTTACATTTGTTTTAATGTCTCACTTGAAAAGTAAGTTCATGTGTACTTTTACATTAGTTAAGAACTAAGGTTCTTCCGGATTCTTGATTAATAGTTGATTTGATAGATTAGTTCTAATTGGATGAATTAAAATATAATGATGAAGATTAAAAAGTTGATTTGATAAATTAGTTTCGTTAAGTGTTTGGATAGAATATGAGAATGAAAAAAATAAAATATGATTTTTATAGTAGATAAAAATTAAGTTGAATAATAAATATAATATTATTATAAAAATAAGAAAATAATAAATAATAAAATCATTTTAATAAATATTAAGTTAATATTTTAAATAACTCATTAAAATAAATTATTATTTTAAGTAATAAAAATTAATTTAGCCTTTATAATTAAATAATTGAGTTAATAATTAATTAATTAAATTATTAAATTAAGATAATAAAAATGAAAACATTCAGTGAGAGAGGAGAGACAAATAAAATAAAAATAAGTTAATTTATGAAAAAAGTGAGAAAGAAATAAATTGTGAGAAATAAAAAAATAAAAAAATTCACATAAAAAATGAGATATGAAAAAGATAAAATAAATAAAAAAATTGTGAGAGGAAAAAGAAAAAAAAGTCACGTAAAAAAAAAAAGAAGAAGAGGGGTTTCACCCCCTCTTTTTGACAGTGTTAAATTTCATCAAAATGATGGAACCTGACACTAGGTCACGTGATGGCCTGATTCTAATTTTTTAGTTTCGCCTCAAAATTTGTTCCATGTTTCGTCGTTTGACAGTCCACTTGCCAAACTATACCTAAATGTTCAAAACATGAAAAAATACATGTTGCTATGTATTGACTACTCTATCATACTGAACATAATTCTATACATTAGTAACTAAATTAATATTAAAACCTTTATTAGTATGTAACATGACATTACTATTATATGTTACATATATAGATGCTTTTGACGTAGACGTATATATATATATGCATGCATGGATGTATACGTACGTTGATCTCACTGGACTTTTTTCTTCTATTTTGCACCTTCTACGTCGATCGGCCGGCGGTGGTATGCATGCAGTTGCTAAAGATAAGGACGGGGCTTCCGTTGCCGTCTGCGGCGGAGGCGGCGGCGCAGCTGGTGGTATACTTCCTGGTGGAGGACTACGGCACCTACTGGGTCCACCGGGCGCTGCACAGCCAATGGTGCTACGAACGCATCCACCACATCCACCACGAGTTCACGGCTCCGTTCGGCCTCGCCACCAGCTACGGCCATCTGGCCGACATCTTTCTCAGCGGGTTGCCGTCCCTCGTCGGCCCCGCCATTGCCCCCTGCCACATCGCAACCTTCTGGCTCTGGTTCGCCCTCAGACAATTTTCCGCCGTAGAGATACACACCGGGTACGTATTCAAATCTATGTTTGAATATGAACGATATGCAGTATAATTTTTTTTTGGATTGCCCCCACGATATCCGAGCTACTAGCATCCGAGTAATCTATATCGCCCCGAGTCGGACACTTGACTATGATGGATGAGGCTGAGAAATTACTATGCAGTATAAAGTTTTGAAATTATTAAATTACACGTGCTATCTATAACTCTAAGGTATCATTTAGATTGAGATTAAGTGAAAGAATATGAAGTTATTTTTTTTTAAATTTATCAAACACTCATAAAAATAGGCATAAATTGGTCAAAGTCTCAATTTTTTAAAACCACATAAAATCACTATTTTTAATCTATTCAAGAATTGTTAATTTTTCTCTTTTAATACTATTTTTATTTTTTAATTATAATACTATATTAACATACTGACTATTAATTAATTATTTTATGTAATTAAATTAATAGTGTATGCAAAATATCATACTATATAATATTATTAATCAATAAATATATTCTGAATAATGATTAATTACTATATATTCTTATAATTAATAATTAATTATATATTATTATAAATATAATGAATAAAATTTATATTTATGTCTAAAAATATGTGCATCAGTAAATATAATTAAAATTATCTTAACATCACTTATTTTTCTAAATATTATATTTTATTATTTTTTTAATTTTAATCCCAAAACTACCTAATCCAAACTTTTGGAATAAGTTCATATATAATCTTAATATGGTATAATCTTGGTATATATTCTTTAAATTTTAATTTCAATCCAAACATGGACTAAAAGTTTAAGTTTTTCTTGATATTTGCATTTTTAAAGCGACGTCAATGTTTAAGCTCAGGACATTTGGCTCAGATACTATGTTAAATTGTATGTGCTATAAATAATCCTAAAAACTTAAGCCAATAAAAAAAATATTTTTATATTTATTTTTTAATAAAAATAATATTTTTTAAAATAAAATTATATATATGTAAATGTCCATTTAATATTAATTAATTAGTAATATATATGTCCACTAGGTATGACTTCCCCTTCAACCCTACGAATTTGATACCATTTTATGGGGGAGCTGAATACCATGACTATCACCATTTCGTTGGAGGCCAGAGCAAATCCAACTTCGCCACAGTGTTCACCTACTGCGACTACATTTATGGCACTAACAAGGTCTTAATTCCCACCATTGCTCTTGCTATGTGTATCTCTTTATTCAACTATATACATATTTGCCTCATTTTGAAGTTTTAATCCTAATTCGCATTAATTGTTAAATATTAATATATGCCAGGGTTATCGATATCACAAGGCTAAACTTCCAAAGGTACGCAATTATTTTGATCCACCATCGTCAAATAAAACATTTTTTTCGTTAATAACATCTTGTAATAAATTAATTTGCAATTCAAAAGTTTGAGCGTTTCCTTATCTCATATTTTAAGTAGGTAAAGAAAAAAGTATCTATTTCTCTTTATTAATTGTGTGATATATAATTGAAGCAGTTAAAGGATTCGAAGTCGCGGATCCGGGAAAAAGTAAAAGGAATACATCCACATCCTACTGATGTAGTTGGCATGTGAAATGTTGGAATATTATTGTTGTACACTACGTCTGGATGATACATTATTAATTTAATAATACTTCTATTGGTTGCTTTTCACTTTTCATACATATTCTCGGCGTTTGAAAATTTATTTATTTTTTTGTATTCAGCCATCCACCACTCTTTTATAATAAAAAGATATTCCTAATTTTATGTATTTTTTTCATGAATAAATTATTCATCTTTGACAAACGGACAATGCTCTCTATGTGAGAGATTCAATGATTTAATTTCACGTGAATAAAATATGATAATAATTATGCGCTTATAAATAATTCATACGGATCATAGCTATTTTTCTTTACTCGTATCGAAATGACTTTATTAAAGAAAAATGAACTTTGTTATGAGAAAAAAGTAAGTCAATTTTTTAAGACTTAGCTTTCGTTTATGATAAATTGAATAATATGTTATTGTTGATCAACTATTTTTGAGTTATCAAATAATAGCAAGGTGATGAAATTATTAGCTTACTATCATCAAAACAAACGGATCATTAAATTTAATTCATTTTACAAGAATAATAATCTAAGAAAATCAAGAAAATGCCATGGTCACGATCCAAAAAAAAAAAAAAAGTTCAATATGAGAAAGGAAAGCCGATGCAATGGTATACAGATAAGTTGCCTATCCGGCCCATCCCCACCAAAATCACATGACAAAGCAATTATTATATATATTATTCCTTTGGAGCAAGTTGTTTTTGGCAAGCCATAAAACAGTCCAAAAATCATTCCAAGTTCCAAGTACTAAAGTACAAGAGATTGATTTTAAGCAACTTGCTAAAAAAACAGGACAAAAGCATAGTAGTGAATTTCGGTCTGATAAAATGATTTTACAACAAAGAGACAGGGATGCAGCAATCATGCATAAAGATCAGGACTACAAGACATCAATGAATTTAAGCAATGACACCTCAACAGCCCTATATATTTGGGTGTTATATATTTTGACCCGATTCATAAAATTTTTATTATCTTTGTAAAATCTTTTACAAAATATTATAGAGTCGTTTGGCGCATTCCCAATTTTTATAGCCAATAATTTAGATCATCACTAAAATAGATTACTATTTTATAAATTATTGATAATATTATATCATAGCGTTTGATAAGTAGCAATAACATAAATTATAATTTAAATTATGAAACAAAAAATTACTAAAATATTCTCCAAAATTGTTGAATTAAAATAAATATAAACAAAAGAAAAAAGTGAATTAGGTCAAAATATGAGTTTATATTATCAATCATTCGTAAGATAATTTAAAAAATTAGAAGATAATATTGAACACTATTATTTCGTAATAAAATATAAATATCTTTTAAAGTTCGGTTGAAAAGATAATTTTATCAAAATACATGTTATCTTGCTGGTAATCTAGAAAAACACCTCTCATAGGTGCTATCTTCATTACCAATGATGTGGTAATTTAAATTACCAGAGAAGTAAAAATTATCGATGATCTGTTGCAGCCAAACATCAAAATATAGTGGGTCCTAGGAATTTTAAATTAAATAACCGGTAATTTATCTAGATTACCTCATACCAAACGACTCATATAATTCTTATTCGATCATCAATTTTATAACTCTCTTACGAGTCTGAATAAAATCTCAATCTTAATAATCTCGTTTGCATATGCATGACTCAAATACTACCTAAATCAGATCGTACAATTATTTATGTATTATTTTGCACACCCTTAGAGGTCCTACAAATTTTATTTTCTTGTTAGGATGGATGAGAAAATAATTGATATGGCCTTCGTCTAACTGTCAATGCAAATGATCATTTGTTTTCTTGCAAGGATAGCGATGTAGATCTATTAAGTTGAATTACTTCTAAATCATAATTAAATTATCCGCTTAAGAAATATCAAAAATATATTTTTTATTCATCAAAGTTTAAGTTCAAGAGTGCTATGATTAATTAACGGTTTAATATTGTTTAAAAGTTATATTTCACCTTGAATTCCTTATAATATGACTTTTTTTGGTGGCAATAACTAAACTATTTAACTCAGTGGTTAGAGAACTACAATTATATGGCAGTAGCGACAACTGCAATCTCAATAAAAAGAGACAAAAAATAGAATGGAAGATTAAAAAGGTCTCCTTTAGAGTCTTTTTTTAATGTCTGATAGTTTCATTAATCTACTTCAAACTGTCTCTACTTGAGATCATTGCTTCAAACTCTTCTGAAGGATTCAAATCCCAAATCTCTTCTTCTTTGATGGTCAGTAAACCTTTTAATGGACTATTAGTCTTTGCATGGTTATGTTATGAAACTGCATAACCTTCATTCAGAAAGATCAAGACCATTTATAAGCTCTAGCCTTTAAATTTTCCCCTGGTTCAAATAATTTTCTGAAAATCATCAATGATATACATCTGGCTGCAAATCATAATTTTATCAGGTTCAGCTACTTTATCAAGTTAAGGAACTTCATACTGAATTTGTCTTCAAGTTGAAAAAAATTATAAAATCTCTGAAACAAAGGATATAAACTCAACTTTAAAAATCACAACTTTAGATTGATTGTTGAAACATTCAGCAAATATCTCAAAAATAAAAAGAATGATTAAGTCTAAATTGGAGCAAATGTTTCGTTATTGATTGGTTCTTCATTCTTTTTAAAAGCAACAATACAAGACGAAAAAGAATGATTTGTTCTATAGAAATAAGGAAACTACAAAGCCTATGTGCCAAGAAACTATGCAGGTTCCATCATTCATCCATTTACATATCATTTAAATAGAATGACAAAACATCAGAACAAATAGCACTTAGGCACAAAGAGAATCCATGAAAAACTCAATAAACAAATTACATGTAAAAGATGAATAAAGAGAGAGAGAGAGAAAGATAGATTTTCGTCAGTCGAATGAGGGCTCCTAGCTTGCGTCCATGACCTTATACGGCCGCTTGCCCACTGTACTCCGCCCCTGTCATTCAGATGCGGCTATTACTCGCGTCGATGACGCGATCATCATAATCACATTGATGACTGTAACTGTCATCTCCATAATAAGGATCACAATGATCATCTCCATGATGACAATAATAATCATAACGGTAATATTATTATAACAAAAGATCCAACATCTTGATAATGAGTAGATGCTTCTTTCTATTGCCGGTCACTGCCGTGATGAAGGGAAGCTGCGTATAGGCAAGGTGTAGAAAAAAAAAGTTGTGACCATTTATATTTTACATGTCCAGGAAAAGCAAACAAAATATTGTACACCATAGTTCCTTTTTAGTGAGAGAGTTACGGGGTGGATAGTTCCTTTTTTGTGGGTGTTTCACACTCAGAGCTTTCGTGTTCCTTTTTTTTCTGTTTTGTTTTTATACACATACGTACATTGCATGGTTTTCATTTTCAATAGAAAACAAAAAACTGCCCAAGTGGCGTTGTAATTCTTTACCCTGACAAAGAAAAGCAGGACTATACATTTCCTGTTTCTCATGGAATGACAAAAATTTTCATGAATAAAAATGTAGTCCTGATTTAATATTAGAAGCATGGTTTTCAGTCACAAATCAAGGAATACAGAAAGATAACAAGAGAATAAACCAAGCCTATACTTAATCGAAGTATGAATTGATTGGCTGATAGGAAGTTGGCTTGGATACAAAATCCAGGAGGAGTCCCTCTAGAGGAGTTCTTTTTACATACTTCCATTGCACCTTCTTCTGCAACGCAACGACGATATGTTCATAAACACCAACTTAAGCTCATTATCGGTATCTGAAAATTTATGACACGGCCCAACCCAAATGGCCTAAAAGAACTTTTTTTTTTCTTCTCTCTCTCCCTCCTCCCTTTCTTCCTTCGTGCGCATCATCGTCCGACCACAAAAAAAAGGAAAAAAATATACACCGTTTTGAAACTCAGATGATTCATACATGAAGTAACGAGAACGAAGAGATCAAAATTTTTGAGTGAAAAGAGGGCAATTGTCATATGTTATGAAAAATATGCAAGAGATATCAATACAGAGAAGACACACAGATTTACAAGGTTCACCCTTAACTGAGCTACGTCCTCGGGCGACGGCTAAAGTTGTTTCTTTGATGTGGAAAAAATAACAGATGATATAGCGAGACTCCCGTATGAGACAGGCGGCTCGCCGCCCCAAATATTCGACGGCTATGATGCGCAAGGGGTCATATGAGTTTCCACTGAGTTAAGATTCAAGGCACTATCAACAAATCTCCATCTTGACTTGAATCATCTTCATAATATAAAATCTGATATGCTCTGCCGCCGCCAACCCCGCCTCGGGGCTACTGTCAATTGTTTATGTTTAGCAAGTCCAAGCAATGTTGGAACTTGCT
>LTAE01014232.1:0-13967 GCA_001647135.1 Pontederia paniculata | reverse complement strand
TCTTCATTATAAAAGGTTTGATGTTGACTTTGAGCTTTTTCACTAGCATACCATCGTGAACTGAAGGTGGATTCAGTTGAGGTAGGATTATCTGTATTAAGGATTTCATTAGGAGGGGATTCAACTGTTTCAGTAGGTTCTTGTGATGTGGAGAAGGAAGGTTCTCCTACTTGATTTACTATCAGGGACGTTTTAACTAATCTACGTCTCTTAACAATTTGTTTGTTGGGCGACATGATCCCTATGGACAGATAAGACTATGCGAATCTAGGGTATCAAAGAAGAAAAGATAGTAGAGAGAGACGAGAAGATTTGATTATGTGAAAGAGTCATATTCATAATGAGATTAGTTTTCGTTATAATCATAAACTCTGATAAACCCAAAAAAAAAAACTTACACTGAAATTTCACGATCCAAGGATGAAGTTTTAGGTTTACCTCTATGCTCAAATCTTTGATAGAATGTGTTTTGGAGTCTTTTGATCTCTTGAGGCTTCAGAGGATTTGAAACTAAGTTTGGAGGGAGAGCGATGAGGGAACGCAAAAGAGACGAACAATCATCCTCTTGAATAAAAGTTTTGTGTATACTGACGACTGGGTATGTCCCATGCTATATAACGTGTTCAAGGCATCAGTCATCTGAAATAAGTGATGGGTCGACTGAAGTAAAGAAGTCAGTTGAGTCATAATCTCAGTGGTCATCCTATGATTCAATGGACGACCCTCAATTTCTCAATTTGTCTAATATAGATAATTATTTGATACACAATAATAAGTTTGTAAAAACAGAAATATCCATAGAATTGCATTAGATTAGATTTTTTATTTAAGTTATATTTTCATTATTATATAGTTTGAGTTAAAATCATCATTAACTTATTCTTACATAATTAAGCAATTTATACTTTTAAGTGACAAACATAATAATAAAATAATATTAATTACTGAATATTTTGGTGCCACATGTTAATTTATATTAATAATTTTTTATTTTATAAATTATTTTAATTATTGTTATAGCTTATAAATTTTGTATTTGAACTTAAGTTATTAAAGATATGAGAGATTCAACTAACCTACAAACTAACAAATCTTAATATTAATTATTTTAATTTCTTGTGATTTTTTATTTTGTTATATTAATTTTTATTGTTAAAATTTGAATAGTTGAATTATGATATTTATGTTTATTAATTTTCATTCTATTCAACAAATATGTATTCTTTATTTTTTTTTATTTTTGATAGGAATTATCGTATTACGAGATAAGACGATGCAAATTAACTATTTATTTTTGTTTATAAAATAATATTTATGTAAAGATTAAAAATATATGTTACAAATATAATAATTGAGTTTAATAGGTTGGTTATAGGTTAATGAGTAAATTAAAGTAAATTATAAACAAAGAGAAGAAAGAGTAAAGAAAAAAGTGTAAAAAAATTAAAAAAACTATAAAATAGGTAGCTCAAAGCCAAAGGAGAAATCCTAAATGACGAGAGAGTGATGTCATAAATTAAATGATAATTAAATAATTATCGTAATTCATAAGAATGCTAAGGATTATTTGAAAAAAAAAATCAAAAAATCACAAACATATGAGACCGTCGAATTAGATTATGACGACCAAGGATCAACTTGCTTAAACCCATTCTCACATATATATAATCACACACCAGATAAACATTTTAAAATCAAGTCTAATTATTTTTAAGAAGTTAATTAGGTCCAAAATTTGTATAAAGTCAGTTCGACTAATGTCACTAAGTGCAATTTTATTTTAATAGTTAATTTACTTTTATGATTATTTGTATTTGGTCCCTCTCAATATTTTATGTTTTATTTTCTTTTAGTTTGTTTAATCTTAATAATAACAAGAAATAAACAGTAAAATCTTTAATTATTCTTAACAACTTTCTAGACTAACATAACTTAATTTGTTAAGGTATTTTTAAACATCCGATTCATTAGAATACATGAAACAATAATTACAAAATATACATAATAAATAAATTGATGTGAAAAGTTTTAACTATAAATTTATACACATATAATTTAGAATTAATTAAGAATTAAAGAATTACATCACACCAAATTCAAATAACTTAATAAATATACAATTTTATTATCTTTAGAATTAGTTATCCACAACAAGATTAAAAAGGGTAATAAAAAAACATTTTTAAAAACATTAAAAAATAGAATTCTAATAATATAATTATTAAAGTTATTTTTTCAAGAAACCTAAGAAAATAAACAAATATGTTTATAAAAGACTAAGATGTCAAATTATTTTGCGATGGAAAAAGTAAGGTAACAACAATATATATATATATNTATATATTAAATAAATAATAATTATTTTAAAAATAATCTCAACATAAAAAACTAACTTGGCACATTAACTACTAATAGAAATTTTATCTAAATAATTATTATATTTGTAATGTGTTTGATATTTTAAAATAACCATAATAAAGGAGTTTTAAATCTAAATTTAAATTAACTATTAGTTTCAGAATTATTACTGAGTCTCAAGTAAATTATTAAAAGATTAAAATTTAATTTATTAATTTTTTTCAAGATATTTGCTCCATCAAAGATACAAGAAAATTAAGAAATTATTATTTTTAAGAGTACTAATTTAAAAATTCTAATTCTAATCCAATGGACATTTAAAAGAAGTAATAATTTTTTGATAGAAGTGTCAAGTAAATTACTAAAGACTAAAACTTAATTTATTGATATTTTCTCCATAAGCAAATAAAAAAATTAAGAAATTAATTATTATTTTAAGAGTCCTCACTAAAGTAATTAAGAAAATTTAAAATTTTAATCCTAAACTAATAATTGCTTAAAAGAATTCCTAACTCAAAGAAATTAGTAAAATTATTAAAATTTTAAATTATTAATATTTTTACAATATTTGCTCCATGGAGAAATAAGAAATTAAGAAAATAAATATTATTTTTAAAGAGTCCTAACTAAAGTAAATTAAAAAAATTACTAGAATTCTAATTCAAAATAAATAGTAGATTAACAATTAAGAACTATATTAAACAACCAAAGATATAATAATTATTTTAAGGAAAATAAAACAATTAAATTTGCAATTATTTTGACATTATGATTTATAATATAACAGTTATTATTTATTTTAAATGTGTACCAACTAAAGTAAAATATAAAATTATATCTTACTATATTTTTAGTTTTTTTACAAGTAAACTGATGTATTTATAAATCTCTAATATAGATAATTATTTGATACACAATAGTAAGTTTATAAAAATAGAAATATCTATAGTATTAAATTAGATTTTTATTTAAGTTATATTTTCATTATTATGTTTGGCTAAACTTATAATTAAGTTAAAACTACTTATAAATAAAATTTAAAAGATCTCTATGTTTGGTAGCTAAAAAAATATACTTATAAATGGTTAGGTAACTACTTATAAGTTAAAAAAAATAAGCAGGGGACCCTGCTTATTTTTAAAGTTATTAACTTATTAATTTTAACCAATTATATTACTCTTTTATCCATATTTATTAATATTATTATCATATAACTTTAAGGGTATTTTAGTCAATATTCACTTTAACAAATATTGCAACTACTTATTAATATTATCAATATTTTTATCCAAACATGTAAGTACTTATATTTTAAAATAAGTATCAACATTTGAAATACTTATTTGCATTAGTGCTTATCAGGTATTTTTTATGAGCTAAGCCAAACAGAACAATAGTTTAAGTTAAAATCATCATTAACTTATTCTTGAGAAGTTAGTCCAAAATTTGTATAAAGTCACTTCAAGTGCAATTTTATTTTCTTAGTTAATTTACTTTTATGATTATTTGTATTTGATCCCTCTCAATATTTTATGTTTAGTTCGTTTAATCATAATAATAGCAAGAAATAAACAGTTAGATCTTTAATTATTCTTAACAACTTTCTAGACTAACATAACTTAATCTGTTAAGGTATTTTTAGGATACATGAAACATAATTATAAAATATACATAATAAATAAATTGATGTGGAGAGTTTTAACTATTAATTTATACACATATATAAATTAGAATTATTTAAGAGAAGAAATGTGGAACAAATGGTCGAGGGGAGTTAAGAGAAGAAAAGATATAATCCAAACGTAGGCCACATCCCTGATTCTTAATTAAAATGTCAACTTGTTAAAGGGGAATTCATGCAATTGCAATTGGATCAACCAACTTTTCTTTGAAAAGATTAGCTTGAATCATTCAAATAAAATTAACTAGATGACATCCCACAAAATTAAGAAGGAACAGTCTCAAAACCTGGAATATTATTATTGTTGTTGTCAATGCATGCGTACATGATTTGCATGAACTGGTCATGCTGCTAGAGATTTACATAAGCTACTTGATTAATTACTCTTTAAAACCGCAGGTTGCATTGAAGACATCCATTGGGTAGGAGTGTTCATTGGCGTACTCGAAGAAGAAGCCGAAATAAGTGGGGATCGGACGGCCGTCATTGAGCAGGCAATCATTATACGCGAGACGGCGAATGATGTGTCGATCCGTCCCGTCGGCAGAGGCGAACCAGCCACATTTCAGATGGACGTTGGAGACAAAGCACCCGTCGCCCTCAACGTAGTTGCAAATATTATATATGACAACATTGAATTCGGGAATCCCGTCACACCCAGGCACACCCGTATCATCATTGCCCACCGATATGTAATCCGTGCATAGTGTGATGGGTGAACCTGTGGATACATGCATACATAATAGTAGTAAGGCAAGTATTATATATGATCATTTGATTTGATGACAAAAAAAATAAAAACAAATAGATCAATATGTTTCTAGCTAGATTAGCACGATTAATCACATACACATTCATCACGAGATTAATTATTCCCGATAACCCAAAGTGCCTGTAAGAGAGAATACNGTCACGACCGTTCCTGTGTTCTCAATTTGTTTGGTACTGCACAGTCACATGATGAGGGCCGTATCAGTTTGTTTTCTCTTCTTTCTGCGTCGATCCTTCTTGGAGTTCGGCTCGCTGCATTGGACACTCTCCCTCCTCTGTCGGAATTGTATTGGGCGGAAGAATGAACGGCACCGGCACAGTAATACTTTCTTAATTAATTAAATGTTTTTAAAGTTCAATCATGGTGGCATTTGCTGTGAATGGGGTCCTGGTTTTCAAATGACCAATCGACAAATCCTGCTGTCAATTTTTAGAAACAAAGGACAAAGTCAGTTCATTGTTCATGACTGATCCAATATGGATGATGGTTACCTATAATTCACATAATTGTTATTATATGTCCATTAAAGTTAACTTCTAATTTCTCTGGGGATGAAGTGCTCAGCCTATTAAAAAATTATAGAACTTAATTTTTAATTTTTTAAGATAATTAATTAATTATAGCTGATCTTGAACTCTAATTTTGATTAGTATATAAACAAAAATTTTCTCTTTTATTTGGTGGAAGAAGTGACCAAGATTTGTTGAAAAGAAAAAAAAAGATATTTTTATTGATATTAGTCATATATATATATATATATATATATATAAGGTTGTCAAGATCGAGATCTTAAATAAGATCGCAAGGGGGTCATAAGATCGAAAATCGTAAGATCAGATCGAGGATCGTAAAATCCTATAAATTAATAAAATAATATATTTTAATATAAAATATATATTTTTTACTTTTTTTTTGCGCTCAAATTTTGAATTAGACTTCAATAGATCATAATTTGATCAATTTGTAAGAAAAATCTATTGAACTCTATTTACATTCATTATTATTATCAAAATTGTAAAAACTACTATTTTTAAATTATTAAAATATTTATTTGAGATCATATAGGATCGGATAAAATTGTAAGATCATACGATATAAATTAAGATCCTATTAAGATCTTACCCATAAGATCCTCATATCGAGATCGGTGAGGACTCTCAAGATCATAAAATCGTAAGATTTTAATATCTAGATCGAGATCTTGACAACCATGTACATATATATATATATGATCTCAAATATAACTCGCTCATGAGTATTTTTTCTTCTTAAAATATAATAATAAGGAAATACAGAAAAGAGGACAAATAAATAATAAATTGTGTAGGAATTAATATAGAAGTGACAAAGAAAATAAGAAATAAATGCGAGGGAAAAGGGAATAATAAATGAGAACTTCAGAAAGATTGTGAAAAATGCAAAAAAGATAATTGGAAAGATAAATTACTTTTAAAAAGTAAATATAATGTACGTGCTATATAAATAATTATTTACATTTGTATTTAGTTTTCATTTGGTCTTATTTATTTTATAACATTCATTATATTTTTTTAGAAAATCATATTTTTTTTAATAAAAAATCTGTTGAAAAATAACTTAACAATAATGATCTAACCAAACTAACAACGATCCAGTTGTTACACTGATTCAATATCCTATCCGGTTATAATAGCTTAATAACAACACAATACAATATCCAACATTACCTAGTAATCTACATTACCTAATAGAAAGATTACCACCTATTAAATTACCAGTAATGTGAATTATCACTTCATAGCAATGCAGATTGCCTACGAATTAAAATAAGTAAACAGAGTAATTTGGTGGATCCAGGTAATTTTAACTTCATATTACCAGTAATCTACAAAGATTACCGAAAATGAAATTCCTAGATTTTTGTTTATTTTACTTTCTAAACTAATAGCATATTAGTGCTCGTGAATTTTTTTTTTCATTCCTTAAGATAATCACCCATTTCATTAGTAAGCATTGTTATGAGTGGTTTTATTTAATTAAAATAATTAGTGGCATTTCTTAAGAAATAAAAATTTAATTGTGAAATATTGTATTTTATAAATTATAAATATAATATTTATTTTTATGGTTGTTGTCATAATTTTAAAGATTCGCTAGATAGAAAAATAATATCTAATATTTATACATAAGTCGAATAAAAGTGAGAATGTAAAAAAATAATAACAATATTAGATTACCATCAAAATATAAATAAAATTTCTGAAATAAATATAATAGCTATTAGATTAGGAAATCAAATATACAAATAATGATAAAAGAAGAATTAGGAATAATTGATATCTATTAATAGCATTTTAAGCACAAACTAGATAAAGGGAAAATATGTTAAAAAATCTAAAATCAATGTGATAAAAAAAATTAAATTAAAATTTTAAATGGAAATAGATAATAGAATTTGTAAAAGAAAAATTAATGAACACTTTGAAATATTAATTTAACTAATTAATGATAAGATTAAAAAATTTGGAGAATCAAATAAGCAAATGCAGCTAGCTCTTTAACTCTATTTTTGAATAAGAAGATATGATTCTCTCTTTTATTTTTTGCATTTAATTTATTTATTATCTAAACTATAAAAGAGAGTAGCAATAAGGAGAGTAATGATATTTGACAAACTCGAATAGCCATATAATATAATATAATATAATATAGAATTTAATGGAGATATCCTCTACTCAAGTAGGAGACACCCTATAACCCACTTTCTCAACCATTCGATTTGAGATCTACTATTTAGAAAAAAACGCTTAAACCAATACAAAAGTTGGCCGGTTCACTTTAAAAATAACTCGTTTGGTTCACGGTTCAAGGCACTTAAAAATAAGATTTTCTCTCTCCTCGGCTCTTCTTCTTGCGATCTAGGGCTCGCTCACTCGCCGCCCACGTCGCCGCTGCGCTACTCGCCGACGGTGATGCCCTTCATGATCTAGGATACCGCCGCCGCCTCAACGCCCTGCTCTAGGACACCACACACCCTGCTCTTCGTCGCCCTGTTCGATACTGCCGCGGTGCTCACCGTCGCCTTATCCGACGCTGCCGCCCTGCTCGCCGTCGTCTTATTCAATGTTGCAGCCTTGCTCGCCGCTAANGAAATATGTGGCTGTAAGGGTTGTCATAACCCTCCATAACCTTTATACCATTAAAAAATAAAATATCCAAACGTGGGTTATAATAACCCTTCTTAACTCATCCATTAGTAACCCTTCACATCCACCCCTAACCCGTAATCCAAACGAGGCCTAATAGAATTTCTTCAACCTTTTGTGGTTCAGGCGATGTAGGTAATGGAAGTAATTTGTTGGAAAATTACTTCCATTACCTACATCCTGAACAAGTTTTGGTTGCATGTTGTTGCATTAGGCGCTCAATAACTAAGTAGGATGAAAAGGGGTTTCTATCTGCTGGATGTTCTGTTTGAGTTGGTCATACACAGACAATGTACATCCTTTTGCACCACTCTTTCCTTTAGATATCATTCTCTATAACTTCCTCGTGCAGTTTGGAATCTGAACGATTTCTTTTTTTATTCATTGATTTTATTGTATGAAAAGTTTGGATGATGTGATTCTCATTAACAAGTGATCCTTATGTAAATGAAAACAAAGTTGTAGAGATAAGCAAAACTTCTTTCATGCTTTTTCACTTATGCTGATGAACATAATAAACCAAAATGAAGGTGTCCCCTTCTTAAATAGGGGACATCCCGTGGCCTAATTTTATATCCGTAGGATTCAAAATCCACGGATCTAAAGAAAGCGCATGAACCCCTGTAAAAGTCATCCGGTTCAGTTAAAATTTATATCCGTCCGGTTCAGTTTCACGATTCACCCAACAAAAACTTAAAACAGGTGCGCATTTCGCTCTCCTCATACACCGAGGAAGAGCGACCTAGGGCACGCACACCATTTCTCTTCGCTGCCGTCTCCGCGACCCGCCTCGCACCGACCTCAACGCCGGCGTCTCCGCTGCCTGCCGTGCCCCGACCTCCACGCTGGCGTCTCCGCTGCCCGCCCCGCCTCGATCTCAACGCCGGCGTCTTCGCTTCCCGCCCCGCCCCGACCTCAACGCCGGTGTCTCCGCTGCCCGCCTCGCCCCGACATCTCCGCTGCCCAGGTTTGTCTGCCCCGTTTCGTGCGATTTTTCCCCTTTCGTGTGATCTTTCCGCTGCTGCCGTGCTTCTGGTTTTTTTCCCTTTCATGTGATCTTTTCGTCCCTTTAGGTTGCATGCAAGTTGATTTTATTTTCCCTTTCGTTTTGATCTTTTCGTGCATATGTGATCTGTCCTGTGCAATCAGAATCGTAGACGTCGCTTACGGCCGAAACAGTGCACTGCTCATGAGCTCCATTGAGCACTGGGAAAGTTAAGTACCAGGAGAAGTGTTGCTTGTTGCTTCCCGGCGTCCATGGCGTGCGACGCGGATTATCTCTAGAGGAGAAAGAGGATATATATTTAGACATTTTGCTGGTGCCGCGTTAAATTTGGAAATGTTTTCCATGCCTTTACTGTTTGAATTTGCCAAATCTTTTTGTTCCTTTATTTTTTTAGCAACATTTGGGTGCATGATTATATTGGAATTGCTTGAGGTTGGAATTGCTCAAGGTACATATCTCAATTAATGGTTCAATAGACAAATCATGTAAAAATCGACAAAGAATCCCCAGAGCTCGTTCCAGTAGTTGCTGAAACAACAGGACCATGATGCTGATGCCAATTTGCATGACCTTTTCTCCGAATCATTTGCTGTGCAAGCTGAGAAAAAAAACCATGTCACTTGTATTGTCTTCATCATAAGCATCTGAAGGCACTCCGTCACAGCTTAGCGAAGTAACTATTCCTTTATCACGTCAGTTTCCTTCTGCAGGAATTTTAAGAACTGTTACTTATTCACGTAAATCATCACATATGTAAATCTAAGAGTCAAACTCACTTTACTTATTCACGTGATATGTCTCCAATCTAGGTGCATATGCCAATAATAAGAGTTTACAAAATTTCCAAATCAAAATGTATATCAACTGGGCGTCAATTTAACGAAACTAAGAAATAAGTATCATGAAAATTTATGGAAATCCACTCATTTAGACAAAAGAGATTCTTAGGTATGGACATATAAATTTATGAAAATTATTCATATAGACAAATAAGACTCTTAGCAATCTTTATCTCTATGGGGTTGTTTGGTTGGGGAATAAGAATTAAGGTCTTTTTCCCAACATTTGAACCAAACACCCATTTTTCTTATTTGGTGGACCCCACAACATTAAATGTTCAAAGAATAAAAAAGTAGAGATTATCTAATTCTTTCTCTTACTTGGATTAAGTCTATTCTCATTGGACTAAAGGGAGATGGACTAACTAATGGATTAAAAAAAAATTAATCCATCTACGATAGATTTGAACCAAACGACCCCTATTTGTTCAAGCTCAATGAGATTATCAAGTTCATATTTTAAAAGTAGTGTCATGTTTAAAAAAAAAGAAAAGAAAAACTAATCAGCATCAAATACATGGAAACAGAGCACACGTAGTTTCGGTACATAGGTTGTGTTCCATCAGCAACAAAATAGGACATTCGGATTCAATTTTTTAAATGCCACAGAGAAAAAAAAAAGAAATGTACAATACTACACTAACCTACTACGAAAAATATTACAGAGAAATAAAATTAGGAATGTAGATCAAAACTTTTCATGTTCCGTAAGCAATTATTACTACCATAGATGTGAATGTCTACAATCAGGCTTTCACCTCAAGGAAAATACAAACTCTCAGGCCTCACAAATCAGACAATTACAATATGCATATGAAAGAGAGCACATCCATGGTATTAGAAAATATAAGTTCTATGGTCAATCATGATGATTATCAATATGCCGATGATTCTATTGCTCAAAATATATCATGTTATTGCTCTCTCTCTTTCTCTCTCTCTCATTTAAAATTGGTTTTACTTACACGTCTGAGCATTCTATATTTTCTCACAAATTAAATCAAGGTCCTAAGAGGATCCTAGATATGGCTGGCATTTCATTAGAATTCTACCATATGTAACAAGTTATGAGTACTTTTGGTTTATTATGTTCATCAGCATAAGTGAAAAAGCATGAAAGAAGTTTTGCTTATCCCTACAACTTTGTTTTCATTTACATAAGGATCACTTGTTAATGAGAATCACATCATCCAAACTTTTCATACAATAAAATCCATGAATAAAAAAAGAAATCGTTCAGATTCCAAACTGCACGAGGAAGTTATAGAGAATGATATCTAAAGGAAAGAGTGGTGCAAAAGGATGTACATTGTCTGTGTATGACCAACTCAAACAGAACATCCAGCAGATAGAAACCCCTTTTCATCCTACTTAGTTATTGAGCGCCTAATGCAACAACATGCAACCAATACTTGTTCAGGATGTAGGTAATGGAAGTAATTTTCCAACAAATTACTTCCATTACCTACATCGCCTGAACCACAAAAGGTTGAAGAAATTCTATTAGTAAAATATTGATTCTCTAGTTTATAATTTATCGATACATAAGCATCATTCCTCAATTCGGAAGGGTAAAAAAGTCTTTTTAATAAAATTATCCTTTTCTATCCATCTCTTAAATTTTTATCCAAACGAAATATTGGTTATCTTATGCCATCCATTATCATTTATTTTTATCCAAACATAGGTTAAAATAACCTTTCTCAACCCATGAATTTTCAACCATTCTTAACCATCTTCAACCTATCCATCATCATCCCTTCATCACTAAACATCCAAACAAAGCCTTAGCGGCGAGCAAGGCTGCAACATTGAATAAGACGACGGCGAGCAGGGCGGCAGCGTCGGATAAGGCGACGGTGAGCAAGGCGGCAGTATCGAACATGGCGACGAAGAGCAGGGTGTGTGGTGTCCTAGAGCAGAGCGTTGAGGCGGCGGCGGTATCCTAGATCATGAAGGGCATCACCGTCGGCGAGTAGTGCAGCGGCGACGCGGGCGGCGAGTGAGCGAGCCCTAGATCGCAAGAAGAAGAGCCGAGGAGAGAGAAAATCTTATTTTTAAGTGCCTTGAACCGTGAACCAAACGAGTTATTTTTAAAGTGAACCGGCCAACGTTTTTTTTCTAAATCGTAGATCTCAAATCGAATGATTGAGAAAGTGGGCTATAGGGTGTCTCCTACTTGAGTAGAGGACATCTCCATTAAACCCTTACTATACTATATTATAATACAATATAATATTATATTTATGTAAAGTTAGTTATAACCGCTTGCAATTCCTACAACGGTTTTAAATAAAAAAAATTTGTATTTAAACTTATATGCATAGATTGTTTATTATTTTCATAATTTATTTCCCTAAATATGTTTTGTATGGTAATAAAAATATTATAATGATAAATCTAGATTGTTTGTTATTTTTGGATTTTATTTTCCAAATATTATTTTTTAGATCCAATATCAAAATTTGAAATTAAACGATAAACGAATCTTAACTGTTTTTGTTGAATTTAGAGCTATACAATATGCCAGATAATAAATTTAAATGTATCAATATTAAAATAATGCAGTAATCAAGAAGATTATGATATTTGTTTTATGCATGGTCGACATGTGTTCATAAAAAAATATTAATATCTTTTACCTTCTATATTATATTGAAGTATTATATTCTATCACGTAATTAAATATGACGACTTATTTGATGGGTAATATATTTGAGATAGGATACAATTGAACATTAATGATTCTAGACAAGAAGATTATGATATTTGTTTTATGCATGTTGACATGTGTTCATAAAAAATATTAATATCTTTTACCTTCTATATTATATTAAAGTATTATATTCCATCACGTAATTAAATATGACGACTTATTTGTTGGGTAATATATTTGAGATAGGATATAATTGAACATTAATGATTCTAGACGTTGAGAATATTATAATTTTAAATAATAATAAAAATTCAATGATCATTGACTACACGAATAAAATTATAACAAGTTTAAAATTAGAAAACAAAGGTTAACTCAAAAAGATATTATATGAAAAGATATATATATATACAAGATGAGAATAGAGAGTGTGTAACACATTTGTGTATTGAACAATGTGTAGCACACAAATTACCCTATTAAAATTTATCCAATGATTTCAATATTATTTTTTTATTAATTCATTTTTATATACGAGAGTGGTCCGATCTTAATTTTTTATTTAATATATCATATTTTTTTTACTTACATCTCGATCATTGAATGAAGAAATAATAAAATAAAAAAAATGACTCAACTTTTAAACGATCAAATGAAATCTAACGGCTAACATATTAAATATATTATTTTAAAAAAATAAATTTTATTTGATATTTAAATATTAATTTAGCGTGCTACACGATGTGCTACACATAAGTGCACAACATATTCCTTTTTCCCATACAAGATCACATAATTAATAAGTTGAATAAATATAAAATAATAAAATAAGTCAACAGCGATTTCTTATTAGGACGGTTAAAATGTACAAAGGTCATTACATAGCATAGTTATAATAAAAAAATGACAATACAGAGTGGAGGAAGAAATTGCTATAATGTACGATAACAAACACGATAAAAAGGTTAATCTAGATTATTGTATAAAAGTTCACACATTTTATAGGAATTCATAAATATATAATAAGTAAATTCTAAATCATATCTATTGGAAAGAAAACATGACAAATAAGAAAATAAAGGTTAAGTAAAAAAAACAATGTGTATAAAAAATATATATGTTTATAAAATTATGTAATTAAATATGATGAGAACACATAACATTTGATTTATTTGATGGTTTTGCACAAATTAATTGTCAAAAGATTTAAATTAGAGGACCTTTCTACTGAAGTAATATTGAATCTAGGATCCCGAGAATGTTTTGAATGATCACAAATTTATAAGTGAACTCAGCCTGTACTAATGAACTTATTGAGCTGATTTCTGTAACAGGATACATTCAAGTTCAGAGTAGCGGTCGACCTGAGCTGAAGAAATGGACGACTAGTGCACACGTAATTTATATATGAAGAACTATATGTGTGCAGTCGGCGTCCTAAGTATATGAAGCGGTCGACCAACATCAGAG
>LTAE01014231.1:0-11631 GCA_001647135.1 Pontederia paniculata | reverse complement strand
CGTGTTTGGTTCTGGCATGAAAAATGGGATTAGCAAACAGATATGTAGCACCAATGTTGTCGCACCATAGGACAGGAGGCGGTTGTGTAGCAAGTCCTAGTTCAGCAAGAACTGATCGAAGCCATATAAGCTCAGCAGTGACATTAGCTAAGGCTTTGTATTCAGATTCCGTTGAAGAGCGCGAGACAGTCTTTTGCTTCTTTGCCGACCATGAAATTAGATTGTGTCCCATATATATTGCATATCCACTTATTGACTTACGATCGTGTGGACTAGCTGCCCAATCAGCATCAGAAAAGGCTTGAAGCTGAAATGTCGCGGAACGTGTGAAGTGCAAGCCGAGATCTTGAGTTGCTTTTAAATAACGAAATATTCGTTTGACGGCAATCCAATGATCTTCTGTAGGTTGATGCATGAATTGGCAGACATGCGTGACCGCAACAGCAATATCCGATCGTGTGATCGTCAAGTATTGTAGTGCACCAGTAGTTTGACAATAAAGAGTAGGATTTTGACAGGGCTTTCCATTGTTGAGTTGTGATGTTTTGTGTGCTGCCATCGAAGATGATACTGGTTTGGCATTGCACATATTGTTGCGCTTGAGAATGTCACGAATGTATTTTGCCTGGGAGAGAACAACCCCATTTGGATGAGGAATAACTTCAACTCCAAGGAAAAAGTATAAGGTGCCAAGATCGCGAATTGCAAATCTAGTGCTGAGATGCTTAGTAATCCGTCTTACAAGAATTTAAGAAGACCCTGTGAGGATTAAATCATCAACATAGACGAGAACATAAGCCACGTGAGTGCCACAATTATATATGAACAAAGAAGTGTCTGTGGCAAATGCTCGAAAGCCAAAATCGAATAATGCAGTTGTTAATGTCTGAAACCATGCGCGTGGCGCTTGTTTGAGGCCATATAAGGATTTGTGTAGCTTGCAAACAAAGTCTGGATGCTCAGAGTCGACGAACCCAGGCGGCTGCTCCATAAATACGATTTCAGCAAGGTCACCGTGAAGAAAGGCATTGCTTATGTCGAGCTGGTGAAGAGACCAATTGCGGTTGATAGCTAGCGTGATGACTAACCGAATGGTGGTTGGTTTGATCACCGGGCTGAAAGTCTCATTAAAGTCGACACCTGGAGTTTGATGAAACCCTTTTGTGACAAGGCGGGCTTTGTATCGATCAAAGCTGCCATCGGCGTGATCCACCTGCATACAACAATGTTCATACCAAAATGACGTGGAACAAGAGACCATGTTCTATTGCGACGAAGAGCCGAAAATTCTTCAGCCATGGCTGCACGCCAATGATGATCAATATTTGCTTTTGTAAAACTTGTGGGTGTATCACTGGAGGTCACAAGTGACGCCTTGAAGCCAGCTAATGTGCGGTAGTTTATAGGTTGACGTTGGCGAAGTATGTGAGAAGGTGGTGCAGGTTGTTGTATAGTTCTAGTTGTTTCATGCAAGGATGAAGATGATTTTGACACGAGAAGAGATGAGTTTGTGTTGGCAGGTGGTTGAAGTGGAAAGGAAATGGAGAGCCAAGGACATGTGTAATGTGGTTGGGACGATTGCGGGGAAGGCACAAATGCTGAAAATGGGAAAATGTTTTCATCAAAACGAACGTGACGGGCTGTGTATATTTCATTAGAGGAGCGATCGAGACAACGATATCCACTTCTATTTGCTGGATATCCGAGAAAAACATAAGGAACGCTGCGCAAAGCAAATTTGTTATGATTGTATGGACGGGTTAGGGGATATGCTGCACATCCGAATACACGAAGGAAGGTGTAATCTAGTTGGCGCTGATAAAGCATTTGATATGGAGACTGGTTGTTGAGATTCGGTGAAGGCATTCGGTTGATCAAGTATGTGGTTGTTTCAATTGGATAGTGCCAGTAGCGCTTAAGGACATTTCCATGAGCGAGCAGCGTGAGCGATGTGTCAACAACATGACGTATTTTCCTTTCTACAGAACCATTCTGTTCATGGTTGTGAGGGCAGGTAAGCCGGTGTTGTATACCTGTAGAAGATAAGTAGTGGCGCATGGCAATGAATTCTCCTCCATTGTCAGTCTGTAGGCACTTTAATTTAGTGTCAAATTGACGTTCCAGCAAGCGATGAAAAGAAGGGAATATTTTTATTACATCAGATTTTAAAAACAAAGGAAACACCCATGTGAAACGAGTGAAATCATCAACAAATATAAGAAAGAACCCATGTGAATAGAGAGTTGCGGTGCAGGCCCCCAGACATCGGCGAAAACAAGTTGCAGAGGCATAGAACTTTGGTTATTGCTGCTTGGAAGGTGCAGACGGCTGGATTTTCCTTGGAAGCAAGCAACACAACATGGCAAACGTATGTGTTTAATTTTATTTTCTAAGTTTATTGCAGTTGAGAATGGAGCAGAGAATTCTATCATGTGGATGTCCCAATCTGACGTGCCATGTTGTGGTGGAGATGGTGCTGAGATATGCAGCAGGAGCAGGAGGTATGGTGCGTAGATGGTACAAACCATCCTTAATGAGACCTCGAAGGCGCGTTTTGTTGGTCATTCGATCCTTGACAAGAAAAAAAGTAGGGTGAAATTCGAATACACAATTGTTATCTTCAGTGAACTTTCGAACGGAAAGCAATGGTTTAGAGACGGAAGGTACATGAAGAATGTTAGACAATTTTAAAGGACGGACAGAATTGGAGAGGGTGGACTGACCAATGTGGTGAATTGGAAGGGTATTACCATTTCCAACTTGCAGGCGTTCATCTCCACGATATTGTTCAGCAGTGTCCAAATTTTGTAAACCTGACGTGGCATGGTGCGTAGCTCCAGTGTCTGGGTACCATTCAGAATAGTTGCCAAGCAAAGAGGTGGTTCCAGAGGTTGATGCTGGTAGTTGAGAAGTAACATAGTAGTCTTGTGGTTGTTGAGTAGATGGATGCCTGTGGTAGCAATTGTAGGGTGAATGCCCAGAAATGCCATAGACTGGACACAAGTCTCTGCGGTTGTTGGAGCTGCGACCACGTCCACGTCCTCGAGGATGATTGTGACCTCGATTGGAGAGCGCTGATCTGTTGTTGTTTGAGGTGGCATGTCAAACATAGTTGACGCTTGGTGTGAAGGCTTCAGTGACTCTGTTGTTCATAATACGTATTTCATGGCTTGCGAGAATACTTTGCAACTCTAGGAATGAGACATGTTTTTCCCGAGAAGATAAAGATGCCACAATGGGTGCATAATCTTGGTGCAAATTGTTGAAAATAATGGCGTTGAAGCTGGAGGTTGAGAGGGGTTGGCCACCTGCACTGATTTCATCAGTTATATATTTTGTTTGCCTTAGAAAGGTAGAAAGGGACATATCGCCTTGCTTAAGGTTCTGCAACTGCATCTTCAATTGAAGGAGGTGTGTCTCCGATGGAGCTCCATATGCTTGCTTGAGTGCGAGCCAGACGTCCTTGGAGGTGTCGAGGCCGACAACTAATGGCATGACTTCCTCAGAAAGTGATGCGAGAAGCCATGTGAGGAGCATTTGGTCTCGTCGCTTCCATTCAAGAAGCTGTGAGGTTGAAGAGGTTGTCCTTGTTGCTGTTTGCAGAGGCATAGGAGGAGAGCAACTGCCATCTAGAAAGCCTTCTAGCTCAAAGCATTTGATCAATGGTTGAATATGAGTTTTCCACAATAGATAATTGGAGGGTGTTAATTTGAGAGAAATAAAATGTTGGGCTTGAGAGAGTGTAGGCAGAGGAGGAGCATTTTGGTTGCTGTCAGTCTGTGTGACTCTCGAAGAAGATGGTGTTGCTGGAGAAGTCATAATGGCCTTCAAAGATGCTATGATACCATAATAGTGCAGTAGATGTTTTGTATATTAAAAATTGCTGTCAGCTGGTTACACTACGAATGATTATTTATAGAAGGAATACAAGTTGCAGAATGTGGCTATAAAGTAGACGATACATATGGAGGAATGAGTCATATCTGGCATGAGATGTGCATGTCTGTTATGGAGCAAATATTACGGTAGATTGGTTCCATTACAAAGAAGCATAATCTGATTATACTACACCACTAACTAAATCTTTGGATACTGAATTCATAATCCATGCCAAAATAATGTTATTGACACGATCCCCAAACATCTTTGAGAGATTCATCAACTGAATTCCGAGAACAAGTACCATCAACCATCCCAAATTTATTCTTTCCTGACAAAGAAATACGCATGGCCCTACTCCAAGCTGCATAATTATCTAATCCTAACAATTGAAAAGAGATTAATGGAGTCCCTGGACCATCAGATGGCTGTAAATACAAGGGATGATGCATGTCTATAACGATCCTATTTCTGTTAATTTCAGATGCAGTAGAATAACTAAAGAAGGATGTAGAAAGATCAAACTCTCGAAGAACTGCTCCAATCTGAAGACTCCAAATTCTGAAGAACTGCTCCAATCTGAAGAACTGCTCCAATATGAAGAACTGCTCCAAGAAGTTTGATTATCTGATCGATCTCCCTTCAATCTTTGAAGAACTGCTCCGAATTCCGAAGAACTGTTTCAATCTTTGAAGAGATTTTGATCGCCTGCTCTGATACCATGTAAAAATATCAACACCCTTCACAAAGATGAAAGATGGATTGTACTGTGGACAAACTTTGTTCACGTTCAATAAGTCTTGATAATTACATTTCCTACTATTTATACTATTGTTAGTATTCGGTCGCCCGCCTTTGATCCGTCGGTCGTCCTCAGCTATGTTGGTCGTCCGCCCTGATCCGCTGGTGGTCATCCGCCCTGGTCCGCTAGTTCAATCGGTCGTCCGCTTGTTGATTCATCGGTCATCCACAGGTTTACTAGTCGTCCGCCTTAGTCCGCTACTGGTCGTCCGTCCTACTCTGCTGGTTTATCGGTCGTCCGCCTTTGGATTCGTCGGTCATCCGATGTTAGTCCGGGTTTGCGTTGATCGCCCGATGTCTCAGCTGTGTGTCAACTTGCACTTCATCAACATCCTTTACCCAACACACATCCTAAGCTCTAAAACATCTTCTCATAAAATCTCACCTACAAGTTCTCTTTTCAAAATACCTGAACCGAAAGAGATTAATGAACATGCTCATAAATATATCCACTATCCTAAGGGAAACCCCCATCCCTCGATAGGTGCAACTCAGATTTTGTGGGAATCGTCACCTTTTAACTAGGTTAAACTTAGTTCAAACTAGTCATTTACTAGACCTAAAAAGACAAGGTGGATGCAGGCTATCTAATTAGATTGTCTATAAAACTCTTATTATTGCAAGGTCTTTATACATATTTTTCTACTCAGCTTTATAGGCGGAGGCTTGGCCTCTATGTTGTGGACCGAATGTAAGGATGGATCAAAATTATCATCCATCCAAACTCTTGTTGATTTAAACTTAATGTGCACGAAGAATAAAAAATATTGGGATGGATATTTGCACTATATTACATACCTTAGACAAGTTTGCAATGTAACATGCATTTAGAAAGACTAACATGGTTGCATTGTGCATTTAGGAAAACTAACATGGTTGCGTACTATGCATTTAGGAAGACTAACATGGTTGCGTACTATCTTGCATCTCTAGGCCTTATGTCATACTTTTGATATTGTGTAGGCGAAGTCTCTCCTCGTTACTCCTACGTTTTTAGTATCATGACATTATGCCTTCCATTGTAATACATGATGTTGTGATCCTTTGTTTTAAAAAGAAATTGACCCACTTAGAACACTTTCACATAGAGTATTCTCAAGACTGTCCAAATGAATTCGAAGGTCTCACCTAATTCAATAGGATAAGATAGATGTTCAAAAATTCAAATATAATCAAAATCAAAGATGTTTTATTTGTTTATTATTAATTGTTCAGTTATTATCAATATGTTTATATTTATCTATCTTACTATTTTTTTTATCAGCAGTTGGTATTATATTTTTATTATTTTTGTGTTGTATTTTTTATATAAAAATATACAATTTTAATTGAGTAATCCAATTACACGATGTAATTCGGTTTAGGTCGAAAGTTTAATTTTTTTTTAGGATTAATTCTATTTTCCACTCTTCAACTATAACTTATTTTTACTTTACCCTCTAAACTATAAAATTAGTCACTTACCTCCCGTCAACTTTCCAATCACTTCCACTTTATCCAAATACTTAAAGTTCAGTTTTTATTATCTACTTACTTTTTTACCTTTTTAATTTTAATTGTTAAATTTAAAAAAAAATAAATGAGACCTCTCTTGATCTTATCTTCTTCGAAGACCATTTGGTTTCTATTTTTAAAATTTTAAAGTTAATTAAATAAATTAAATAAGGGTAAAATATTAAATATATTATAAATTTTAAAATTAATTCTATCTTCACCTTCAACTATAATATTTTTTTTTACTTTACCCCTAAATTATAAAATTAACCACTTACCGAACTTTCTCATCCCTTTTTCTTACTTAAAGTTTTTTTTTTAAATTTTTGATATGCATTTACTTTTTTAACCCTAACTTTTAAATTTAAAAAAGATGAGATCACTCTTCGGCTTATCTTTTTTGGAGACTATTTAATTCTTTTAATTTTCTAGAATTAATTAAATTAAGTTAAATAAGGATTAAAAGGTAAATATATTATAAAAATTATGTAATTGGAGTTAAGTGAAAGTGTTTGAAAAATAAGGGGTGGTAAGTATATTTTAAAATTTAGCGGATAAAATGAAAATAAAATATAACTGAGGGGAGAAAAATGGAAATATTTTTTTTCTTTTCTTATAATGCTTATTATAATGATCAGATTGGATGGGGCTGATTTGACCTAGGAACACTTTTTGACATAATTCTACAGTACCATCAACACATTTCCAAACAATGAAAATTTGATGCTCTTGCTCCAAAACTGACAATACTGCCACAAAGCTATCCTTCACTTAGTTTCTTATCATGGTTAAATTATTTTATTCTAATGAAGTAATGATTGAGCACAACAAAATGAAAAAGTATGCAATCAGAAAGAGAAAAAAGTTAAAAAAAATTGTGCATTCAGGTTTGGACTATTAAAGTAGAAATCAAGGTTTTTCTATTAGAGTATTTATATAAAACATAGATTTCACAAACCAACACCGGGGATGTAGCTCAGATGGTAGAGCAGCTCGCTTAGCATGCGAGAGGTACGGGGATCGATACCCCGCATCTCCACTTTTTGAAAAGTTTTTTTTTCAAACTAAAAATTGTGGACACACTGCATACTTTTTTTGCAAGGGACAGCGCTCTTCAATCTTTTACCGATAATTTTCTACTCTAAAAAAAAATATTTTTTTCTTAGATAAAATTTGACCGAGAATTTTTGGACAAAGATAAATATTACAACATCAGCATTAACAAAACTGGCAACATGAATAAAGCAAAAAAAAATAAATGCACCGAAAAAAGAAATAAAGCAAAAAAGAAAGCTCCAGGTGGCTTTAGGCTTTTTTCTAAAGCCCAAAAGGCCCAAGCGAACGAGTGCAGTGTTCATTGGAGCTCGGAAAGCGTAGCGACTCGTCCCCAAATCCAATCCGCTTTCTCTCGCAACACATCACCACCACCCACCAAAACCCCTCCACTCCTCTCTCTCTTGCTCGCTCTCGCCGCCGTCGCCTTTGATTCCTTGAGGACTTCGTCGTAGCGCCGATCATGGCGGAAGAAGCCCAGGACAAGGCCCCGAGTCTCGTGGAGGTAAATTTTTCTGCTCTCTCTCTCTCTCCTCCATTCTTCACATGCATCGCACTATTCTCCATTGCTCTTTGGGCTTCGATGAACTCCATTCTGTGGATTTTGTTCTTGATGCGCATGTTTCCATCATGATGCTTCCAGATCTGGCGTTTTAAGGCCCGTATTAGGTTTCTTTCAGTGGTTCGGTTTCAGATCGTTCTTGGAATGATCTGGTTTGATGTATTTTAGTTGAATTTACAAGTAGGAGATCGGCTATAGAGCTTAGATTTGGGACGAATTTTTTACTTCATCCTTGCTTCTGATACGCAAAATTAGTTTACAATAGTAAAGAAGAATTGTTCAAAGAGGGTGGTTTTGCAGCTCTTGCTTGATAGAGTTTAGTAGCATGAGTATTAAAGTTTGTTGATCTATGGATAATATGGCAACAGTTTCTAGAAGGAATAATGCAGATGTTAGAATGACAAGTAATGTAGCGATTGCAAAGTTATGCTTCTTATTTCGATGATAACTTTATGGGCAGTTTAATGTAAGTGCATGCATATGTTTTTCTCATTCTTGTTTGTTCTTTTCCACATTAGTCAGCGCAACGGATTTGAAACTTTACTCGTTTGGATTTGGCTTACCTTTGATATGTCTTATCAATGCAGCAATGGTCACTTCCGGACCAAGAACAGACAGATCAATCTGATAGTACTGTTGAGAAGAAGACAGAGGAGGCAAGTCCCACTGATGCAGGTTCTGAGGATGTTCCTGCTGTGAGTGCTATTGAAGCCCCTGCTGCGGAGGTCACGTCAGAGAAGAGTGGCGATGCCCCTGTTGCGGAGGATGCCAATCCTGTTGTCGAGGATCCCAGTCCTGTCGTGGAGGATGCCAATCCTGTTGTGGAGAATTCCAGTCCTGTTGTGGAGGAGAGTAATGAAACCTCTGAGCAGCAAGAAGAAACACAAGAAGAAGAGAAACCAGAAATAAAGGTGTGATTCTTTTACATCTATAACATGTCAATATGTTGGGTTAAATTACCTTTGAATTAGGAACTGGACCATCATGAAAGGTATTATTAACC
Organism: Pontederia paniculata; assembly: GCA_001647135.1. Taxonomy (NCBI): domain Eukaryota; kingdom Viridiplantae; phylum Streptophyta; class Magnoliopsida; order Commelinales; family Pontederiaceae; genus Pontederia; species Pontederia paniculata. The sequence goes on along the minus strand of LTAE01014231.1, from coordinate 2,839 downwards.
AAAATTACATTTGCTATGTAGATTGAGACAGCACCTGCTGATTTCCGTTTCCCCACAACAAATCAAACAAGACATTGTTTTACTCGCTATATCGAATACCACAGGTATAACGCGAAATACATGTTTGTCATGGCCATAGGGTAGAGTAAGAGTCATCATCATAAGTGATGACCAATTTTGTCGTCTTGTAGGTGTGTGGCTGCAAAAGGAGAGGATGCTTCTGAATGCGACAAATTTGCAAAATACTATCGCTCACTTTGCCCTAGTGAATGGGTAAGTCCTCTTTCTTGTGTTTTCTTCAGTTGTTTCCTTTTTCTAATTGATATGATATTTTTTCAAGGATGCGCTCTTACTTCCTTCTGTATTCATATCTTTGATTCGGCTCTTGTCCCTATATTTGTTTCCTGTTTTACTTTTGAGGAAGTAATTGTATTAGTCATTCTCTACGAACATGTGAACTTATCTGTGACTTTTCAAATATGTTTATAACTTTGTAATAGAATGAATGAATCTTAAGAAGATCTAGAAGCATTCATTTTTCGTATCATGTGCAAATGTATCTAATCTCATGAGATTGTTATATCCAGACCACAATAATAATCTCAGTAACATGGACCATTGGTCATTATCCAATTCTCTGTATTATGTAAAACTAGAAGCTATACTAATATCTTTCAGGGGGAGACTCTATACTAATAGACAATTTCAATTGCGGAAAGCATGCTAATTGTGTTAAAGTTTATAGATTTATGAGTTATTTTAACAATAACTGAAAATCATTTAGCGATACATCATCTAATGGCAGTTATTGAGAGCTAGATTAAAATGTTTTGTGATGTTAATTTTGTGTTCATGCAATATCAAATTTGTACAAGAAACTTAGAAAAAGCTGGTTTGGAAATGTCTTATCTTTATAGTACATATTTGGGAATTCATCTAATTTCTGTTCTGAGATGGACAGGCATCCATAATAAATCAGATTCCAGTATAGAAGAGGTTATTCTAGGACAATTTCCACATGTTTCACAAAATAAAACTGTGTAGCCTCGATGACTCTTTGGGTATGTTTCAACATTGCATTTCATACCTGACCATATCCTCGAGACCTTCTGGACTTGAGAAAACAAGGCTTCAAATTAAATGGGAATAGCATCTTCCTCAATGTGATGATCATGTGTGCAACAAACAATATATATTTTTGAAGAAGTAGAGAATGTAGGATAATCATTTTTCTTTCTGACAAATGCATGATTTTGCATTCTTGCAGGTAGAACGATGGAATGAGCAGCGAGAAAATGGGACTTTCCCTGGTCCTTTATAGATAAGTGCATGCTGTACTTTCAGTGTTCTGGATAATCGAAAGGATATTCAGAAAGAGAGAGTTCTTTGGCTTTTATTTTAAAATTTTCATGAATAAATGATTAAACTGTTTTCTGTCTAAGAAGATGTATCAACATCTGCTTCCAGATACAGCGAGTTCTGGATTGTAATATTTTGATGAACAATCATTTCAACTATGAGGCAAATTATCATCGTACCTCTTTAATTATGACAAAGGCATCTCGTCTTAATGACAAATTGCACAACAGATAGGTTATACCCATATCTATTGGAGGGTTTACAATTAATTTATGTATGTGGTAAATATAATTTCCTTACAAAATGAAGAACAAGAAAATAGATATATGTGCCATCCCATCAAGGTTTTTTCATGCTTTTCCCTCCTAAGTAGAGCCTCATGAGGAGGCAATTTATGTCATCAACTATCAATAATGTCCACCACCGTAGTCTTGCTTCCGGGGTTGCAGCCGTCACTTGGATCATATCAGTAGCTGCAGATGTCGTTCGGACCATTCCGTCCGGGGTTTCGACCGATGCGGCAGGCGTAGTCGCACTGCTCCCCGCAGACTTCACGGGTGGCGGCAGCCAGCTGCATGCACTGCAGATGCATGCACTCGCAAAAACAGTCGGAGTGCTGCGCCCGGCTTCCTGCCACTAGGCTCGCCATCAACAGAACCAACAGAACTATCCTCACATTCCTGCCTCCTGCTGCCATGTCTTCTTATTTGATTGCCTTGTTAGTTTATTTGGTTTTGCCTCAACGATGTGAAGTTTAATCGATGGGGTGGGAATCAATAGTTTCTAAGGACATGAAATTACTGTATTTGGTAGATGATGGTGGTTAAAAATAAGTGCTCTTACAGGTTGCTAGGGATACCTGAGAGGAGCGTATGAAAGGATCTCTATGGTTCACTCTTCTTCAGCTATAATAGCGGGAGACTAAAGTAGAAAGATACTACATATAGCAAGCAATGCCTGACCCTTTAATTAAAAAAAATGTTGGGGCACGTTTTTTGCTATTTTGAGGATAATTAAATTCGGGATTATTAGCACTCTAATCTTCAATTAATGGATATGTGTTGCTGCTTCTGTTAAGCTCGATGGATTGAATTTAATTATGGAGGTCAGCGTGTTTTGTGGCCTAAGCTCAATTGTGACGACCCAGACTGACATAATCGACCGTTAGCCGTCACGAGGGGTTAATATAGACAAATTACTATATCACGTTCAAATATTTGAACGTTGCGGCAGAATGGAGATAAATATAATCCAAGTCAAGGATTTGCCAAAAGTTTCGGCAGCACCTCCGTGCAAAATGGATAAGTGGCAAAAATGTCCATGTATACAACAGTTTATATAAACTGAATATCAACATAAAAAGGGACAATTGCCCATCAAATGTATAGACTGTGATCACAGGAGCACGATGACTCAACATCAAAATACGAATATGAGAAACACCGGCCCTCAAAAATCCACATGTGGGATATAATCAACA
>LTAE01014230.1:0-11631 GCA_001647135.1 Pontederia paniculata | reverse complement strand
CCGCTTATATCCTTAGGACGTCCACTGCACACATATGGTTCTTCATGATATATATTACGTGTGCAGTGGTCGTCCATTCCTTCAGCTCAGGTCGACCGCTGTACTGAACTTGGCTATGTCCTGTTACAGAAATCAGCTCAAACAAGTTCATCAGTAAGACTGAGTTCACTTACAAATTTGTGATCATTCAAAACATTCTCGGGATCCTAGATTCAATAGTCTATCTCCACCGTGTGATACTTCTCTTTCGTGCATTGTTGTGGACACTCACCCCTGCACGTTATCTATATGTGAGACAAGCTAAGTTCTTATTTGTGGTCTCCTTTGTGCAACGCCCCTACTCTGCTTCTTCTAGATGAGATGTCATCATCACAGAGTTCTTTGACCTCCGATGCATCTGCATTCCATGCTGATTTGCCATCGCTTCGTCAGATTCATCATGCGCTTTCAGTCAAACTTACTCCAACCAATTACCTTCTAAGAAAGATGCAGTTTCTTCTGCTGCTACATAGCTTTGATCTCTACGAATTTATTGATGGCACCTTGTTTGTTCGCCATCCATGATTGATGAACCTTCAACTATGTCATATAGTTTTGCGGCACCAGCACTGCACCTTCCACTTCTTCTAGCACACCCAATCCAATACATAATGGGTTTAGAAAGATCAACTCCTCCTCAATTGGATCATCTCTTCTCTCTTCGAGGATGTACTTCCCCATATGATCGGTTTGGACACATCTTATCTGGTATGACATTATATTCCTCAGGCCTTTGGTTCTCCTTCAGATACACAAATTTTGCAATTAACCATGCAAATGCAATCTCCGAAGAAAGGAGAGAATTCTATAGCCTCCTATTGCGGCAGATTAAATACCTTGCTTATGAGTTGTCAGCAGTAGGTCACTAAGTCTCAGGTCCCTCAATTTAATGCAATTGTCTTTCAGAATTTGGGGTCTGATTATAATGATATTGTGGAAGCCTTCTCATCTATACTTGAAGTTATTTCATATTTTGAAATTCACAGTGTTCTCACCGGCCATGAATTTGTCTCGTTGTGACGCATCCTCTGGGTGACAAAGTTTTTCTATCATCCGCCAACTATTCTTCGATGGCTTCTGTGCATCCACCACACTAATCTGGTCGTGGTCGCGGCCGTGGATCAGGCAAGGGGCGTGGACGTCTTGCTGCCTCGAGACTTTACCCTTGTCCTATTTGTGGACTTCTTGAGCATCGTCCATATGAGTGCAAGTTTCGTCATCCAAGTTCGTTACCTACTTCGAACACTATAACTACCTTGACTCCTCATGCTTATATAACTTCAGCTACGATGCCTGCTATTCATCTTCACTTCTTCCAGCGTTAGATTCTTACATTGAATGTGTAATATCCTTCACTTCATTCATAGAATATGTCATGTGTTAATATTGCATTATATGATTAAGATGTATTATGATAATTGTGTTGAAATAGAAGCCTCAACCTTAATAGTCGGAGCACTAAAAATGTCGAGATTTCGTTTAAGGCATGAAAAATATAATTTTTAAAAATATAAGAATTAAGAAAATAAAGTTCCGGTAATTGTTCCCATATGTTAAAGAATATTAACAATGATTTTTAATAAATTTTAGTAGAAGTTTTACTTAGGTGAAATAAAGGTGAAAAAATAAAAAATCTGTAAAACGATAGATTTTGTTCTTTGGATCAAAATTTAGATTTTGATTCCTTTGAAATTTATTTTTATAAATATTTTATTTTAATCCAAATGGGGAGTAGTTCTTATTTACATGTAATATCTTAAGTAAATGAATAAGTCATTTACTTAAATGACATTACATGTAAATAATATCCGATGTCATGCCTTAACTCAAAATATCCTTAGGCCGACCTTAAGACGGTAACTTTAGAAGATAAAGGATAAGGTTTCATCTATTTTTCGCCTCATTACTTATCTACCACCTCCCAAAATCGAATTCTAGAGGAAGAAGAAGAACACCTACACTATTGAAGTCAACATCAAACCAAGTGAAATTTTTAGAGTTCTTGTCATAAGGTAAGTAGTTAACTCCTCTTCTATGAATTGCCTCTCCAAATTTTGGTTAACCTAGGGTTTCTATGGTCATGGGTTACTCTCATGTTCAACTAATTTTCACTAATTAGGGTCAAAAACAAAGTCAAGATTTCTATGAGTACAACACACCCCTAGGTTAAACAAAAACACTGCTGAAACTTCATAGGGATTGTTTGACACCTTTAGCTTCTTCAAAAATTATAAACCTCCTTCTGTTATATCCCCTCTAAGTATACTTTCAATAGGATTTGAAATTGAATTACTTAGAATTCCATATTAGAAGTTATGAATAAATGATTAAGGCACACTCTTGTTGTTTTTTGAAATGGTTTGTTTGAATTTTAAATTCTATAATAAATAGTATTCACAGAATGACTTCAGGTTACTTTATCTCACACACTAATGGAATTATACTTTCAGATCCAATTGGAATTACAATCATAACATATGTAAAGTGAAATCTATAATTTTTATATTGTACACCACACAGTCTGTCAGGATTCTAAGATGAAACAGAACATAGATAAATCTCTGAATTTACTATGACCATTCTAGAAAAGATAACAATTTGATATTTATATGAGTTCATATTCTGAAAGCATAGTTTCATTTAAAATTATAATGGCTTAATTGTCATATGTATGTCGTGAGATATGAATTAAATATTAAACACCACTTAGTATGCCATAACACAGAAATGGAACATAACAGTGCTATTTTTCTGAATTTTCCATGATCATTACATAATAAGTTAAAATATGATATTTATATGAATTGAACATCCAAGAGCCTGCTTCTTGATAAAATTGTATTACCTGAATATGTGGTGTTTCCTAATTGTTATAAGTTTTAAAACTGTCCTTATCAATCTGCCATGTGCAAAAGTGAAATCAAAGTGATGTTGGAAAGTTCATAAAATGGGATTATTAATGATGCAAGTATATTTATATGTGCATTGCAAGTGCTTTTGGATAGGTTGTATGTGGATTTATCAAATTAATGATATTCTAATAATTCAATCATAAGTGATATTTTATGATGATATGGATATGTGAAAGGATCATGCATTTGCATTTTTATCATGCATTTGTCTTTTCTCTGCTGGGATGATATGTTTTCTGCATTGACGATATGAAATTCTCCGAGGGGGATGATATTGTATCTTAAGGGATAATATGTTTTCTCGGCAAGGATGATATGATACCCTAAGGGGTGATATGATACCTCTAGCCAGTTGGTAATATGACACGTTGCATACATGATTGCACAAGTGCATAGCATGCTACTTGATATGATACGAAGATATGATGTGATGGTGATATGACATGTTGCATACATAATTGTACAAATGCATTACATATTATATGATATGCTATGGAGATGTGATATGTTGGTGTTGATACATGTTTCAATTTATCCTATGATATGGTACATATGATATTTGATATGATATATGTTTATATGGATTGTTCGAAATTAGTAGATGGTAATACATAGACTATGAGTTTCCTACTTACTGAGTTGTGGTTTGTTCATAATGTGGTTTTCAATATTTTTCATATTAGTAGACAAGTGTCGTGGCCGTGCTTGGTGATCCTCTGCAGGGATTGAAGCACTTTTGCACAAGGTAGAGATGAGACTTAAGTATCTTCCTTCGGTCATTTTGTGAGGATATATGTCTCCTCTGGATTTATAGCTTTTGTATAAGGAGGTTATATGTAAAAGGAAAATGTTGTATAATGTATAAGTATGAACTAATGTGGATTTGCTCCGAGATCAATATATATAATGCCTATGTTATGTTTACATTTTGATATTATCCATGTGGAATATCAAATAAACTAACACATGCTTCCGTCGTATTATAATTGATCGACCATAATAGGTCGCGGCTTATGAGTCAAACTAAGGTTTGAACGGGGGTCGTGACAGAATGGATTCCGGATACTTGTGCAACACATCATCTCACACCAAATATGCAATCCCTTCATTCAGTCACACCTTATTCTGACTCAGAGCAAATTCAAGTTGGAAATGGTATGCCCTTGGGTATCAGTCATGTTGGTCATTCCTCTCTCCCTGCCTCTTATTCTTCTCTTATGTGTTCCTTCTATCTCCAAATCTTTATTATCTATTTCTCAATTTATATCCAATAACAATATTTATTTTGAATTTCACCCTTCTTTTTTTCTTGTCAAGGATTGCCACACACATAAAGTCCTACTCCATGACCACAATAAGCATGGACTTTATCAACTCCATCAAGCTTCGGTATCGTGTGCTTCTCCTTCTTCCTTCCTCTGAACACTTTAATGGCACAGCCGCCTTGGTCATTCAACATCACAAACTATCCGCAAAGTCCTTCACTCCCTCTCTTCAGGTTCTAGCACCTGAGGCTACTCATTCATTAGCTCCTGTGAAGCATGTCATATTGCCAAGTCTTCTTATCAACCTCTTCTGCCAGTCGCTCATATAGTAATGCTACGTTAGATCTTGTTTATGTTAATGTTTGGGTCCTGCCCCACTCCAATCTTCTCAAGGACAACGTTATTTTGTTTTATTTTTAGATGACTATTCAAAATTTTCTTGGTATTTTCCTCTTTGCATTAAATCTGATGTTAAGACCATTTTTCTCTCTTTTCAATCCTTAGTTGAACATTAGTTTTCGCGTAAGATTCATTGCTTTTCGCTTTGATTCTGGTGGAGAATTTCGAGCTCTAAATTCACATTTTCTCTCTTGTGGCATTCAACATAGATTGATCTGTCCACATACTCATGAACAAAATGGTGAAGTAGAATGCAAAATTCGTCACGCTATTAAAACTACTTTAGCTTTACTTTCGCACTCTTCTGTACCTCATTGATTTTGGCAATTTGCCTTTGAAACTGCCATATATTAATAAATAGATTATCTTCCATGTTGTTGGATGGCATTTCTTCCTTTGAAAAGCTTTCTAACAAGTCTCCTTGTTATATGTTCTTGAGAATTTTTGGATGTGCTGCTTATCCTTATTTGCATCCATATAATCATCACAAGTTCTCTTTTCGATCAACTAAATGTACGTTTCTTGGTTATCCTTCCTTTTTCCATGGTTATAAGTGCTTGGATCCAACTAAGAATCGCCTGTATTATGCTCGTCACATTAAATTTGACGAGACCTGCTTCCCTTTCTCATCTCCTTCCTTACCCATTTTTTCCTCTTCAACATCTATTCCCAATTCGCCTTGGCATACTATGTACTACTGATGTTCTTAGGCATCCTATTAATTTCAATGATTCATTGGTCTCCAATACGTTCGACCCTAGCATTGTCTCTCCTAGTTCTTCTTCATTCTCATGCACTGATACTTTGCCATGTCCTTCCCCATTAGGACCTCCTCTTGGTCACACATGACACTCAGGCAAGAGACTCGAAGAAACTACAAGGAACTTGCAGGACTTCAGGGCTTGCATGTGTTGCATATTATCATTGCCTCATAACTGAATTGTCACTCATCTGCCATCAAAATTCCTCATTGGTGCTCAGTGATGGTCGAATAATTCAATTCTCTTATTTCAAATGGCACATGGGTGCTCGTCCTCGACATCTAGGAATGAACATTCTTGGTTGTAAGTGGATTTTTCACACTAAATATCTTTCTGATGGTGTTGCCTATTGCTATAAAGCTCGGTTGGTGGCAAAGGGGTTCCATAAATAACTAAACATTGATTATTCAGAAACCTTTAGCCCTATTGTCAAACCAACTACAATTCGATTGGTTTTGACACTTGAAATTTGTAAGCATTGGCCTCTTTATCAATTGGATGTTAGTAATGCATTCTTGCATGGAGATTTAAGTGAGGAGGTCTTCATGTTGCCACCTCATGGATTTTCTAATGAGAATCACCCTCATTATATATGTCTTCTTCGAAAATCTATTTATGATTTAAAGTAGGCTCCACGTTGTTGAGTAGAAATTGTGTTTGACAATAAAAAGTGGCACCATGTTTTAGAACGTCAAGGTTTGACAACTCTAGACCTGGGACACTTGGACAGAAACAAGGTATCAACAAGTCTTAAAAATTAATCTAAACACACAATTCCAAACACAAGTATACGGTTATCCTTGTAGTATTTTAGAGTCGAATCCACAGGAAAATTAGAATCTCACAATGCAATCACTTTATTTTACCACAAACTGAAATCAAGGGAAAAAATATTTTGTGCAGAAATTTGACCGGGATAGAACTGAAATCTGAAAAGGAAAGTAAAGAAATATTTTTGGTGTTTTTTTAGATTTAAGGTGAGTAAAAACAGAACCAATAAGAAGGAAGTCGGATCACTCAAATAGAGAAAATAGCTGGGACATGGGAATTATTTTCGAATCCTACTTGCTAATGAACATATGAAGCTCAAATAATGTTGACTTGAGAGATTAAGAAAGCAAACCCAGCTACTCTCGCGGTCAAGGCATGAACTTAAATCCCTAGAGGCTTCTCGCATACCTCTCTCGATGTTGTGGATAACCCCACTCCAATCAACCTTAAGTATTTGTGGGAGCCTCTCGGTCTCATACAAATATCTTAGACGAAAGAGTTTTTTCTCTCGGTCTCAACCCCATGTAGATATTATGAAATTCACATTTTGTTAAAACCCTACTCCCCTCTCAGATCCTTGTAGAGTCCTTACAACAAATCCTTCCCTCTCGGGACAAGGTTGCTAAAAGATATGAATGACATTCCATCTACACAATAACAAAGATAAGGACTAGCTACTGCTTTACCTCTATGGAGAAGGTTCTCCCTCTCGATCTCAACCTTCCATCTAGGATAAGGAAGCAAATAGCTCACAACATTCAAAATCAATACGTGGAAAGTACCAAGAAAAAGAAGTACACACTACATATTCCCAAATGGTTCTCCCTCTCGGTCTCAACCCTCCATGGAATAGATAGCTAGCAGTTCACAACATAAAAATCAGCACATAAACAAAGCGCATAACACAAGGAAAGATTAGAAAGTCGAATGAAAATATAAATGCATTAAAATATAAGTTCATATAGCAAGTAGGTATTCTCAAATTATCCCATGTCCAGGCCTAATCGTTTAGCCTAAAACAACCATCACACATATCGCAATAATATTAATATAAGAGTTCATAATTGGAGATTAATACAAGTAAGAATCACAAAGCATAAACCAGTGATACTCCCAAAAATCTTATAACGAAACTCGTCTTCTTCAGCTCTGATTCTCCTCTTCATTCAGCAAATAGCAGTGGCACCACCCTACACTACCTCTCAGACGCGGCACAGACCCCCTGTCTCTTCCTTCTTTTTGCTCTTTTATCCTCTTCCTCTTTTCCAATCATTAAATTCCACTTTTCCTTTGTATAGCCGTGCCAATATTCTTTGGAAGATGCCAAAGAAACTTCTTCATTTGGACCATAAAAGTCGGTAGAGGAATTTGCAGATTTTGTTTCATATTTGTCTTCTAGTGGCATTTGGCATGTAGTGGCGCGCAGATAACCCCAGGACTAGTTTCCGGCACAGGTACCCCTAGATACAATTTCCAGCACAAATGTCGTTTGGCCTTGGATAAATTTCTGCATGAGAAATCAAGCATTAATCATTCTGACCTTTACTCAAAATAGTCTTTGGGGTAAAAATATGTACTTATACTCAAGGAATTTCAAATGATGCAAAGGTTCTAAAAAAGTGTTGCAATATATGAGATTGATGCAGAATTTTATGAAGAATGCAATCTTTGCATATAAAAATGGGGAGTAAATTCCCTGTCATCATAATTCCCCAAACTTAAGCTTTTTCTTGTCCTCAAGCAAATAATTAGAAAATTTTAAGGCTAAAGAAATTGCAAATCAAATCAGCCACACTATGAACCTATACTAGCTTACACAACTCTTCTTAGATGGTCAGATTCCCCCAGTCATCTTACAATTTCTTAGCCAATTAGCCTCCTCCTAGAACCACTGAAATTCAAGCCTAGTGCACAGCTGGATATGCAAACTAGACAATCCCTTCCCACAACCCTCTCTGTAGACCTACAATCCTTGATGAGAAGTATAAATGATGTTGGTTTAATCACAAAAAGAAATGGGTTACTAACCCTTCTTCCCCTTTTTTTTCTTTTCACATTGAGTTACTAACCCAATTTTTTTTTCTTTTTGAAGCAGGGTTACTAACCCTTTACTTTTCTATTTTTTTTCTTTTTGACCGGGATACTAACCCTTTTTCTCTTTTTTTTCAAACATGGTTACTAACCCATTTTTATGAAAGAATATATACACATGCTGCTTGAGAATAAACCAACAATGAATGCAAGGATTGTAAAGGACTAGAGAGTAGCTAACATGAACAGGGTATCATAACAGCTGCTATGAGCTTTGGTTCTACTTGGGGGCAGTTATATTTACGGGTTTCATCTAGTTTATGAATGACTGAGGGTTTTAACAAATTGGGGTGCGAGTTTAAAGCTACTATGGTTACATAATGCCTTCTAACCCTAGGTTGAGTGAGCCGGAATGTATATTCCAAGATCATAATATGATTGGAAGAAAAGACATATGATGGTGTTTTCATTCTATAAAAGGGGATGATGTCAAAATTTCTAAACAAATTTGACTTACAGATTTAAACAAAGTAGGCATGGTAACTCAAATAGGTTAGAGTTTAATAAAAATGAACATATCAATGGCTCCCCCAAACTTAAATTCAACATTGTCCTCAGTGTTGATCTAAGTGAGGGAGAGAAGCTTGTTAAGGTTGAGTGGGGGGTGAGCTGGGATCAGCTGCAATGACTCTCAACTTTTCGGCAATTGACTTGTGAAGACCCTTGAGTTGTTTGTTCTCCTTCCTCATATTGATGTTGTGACCCAGGATGGTGGAGAGCAACGCATTCTGCTTGGCCATTTGCAAGGCATGTATGTCAGGAGTGGGGGTGGCTTCAGCTTCCTTTAGGGTGGGAGTAGCTTGGGTAGCAGCTTCCTTGGGGTAGCTTTGGTAGCAGCTTCCTTTGGGGTGGGGTTAGCTTTGGCTGAAGTGGTCTTCTTGTTCTTAGTTAAGGATGTAGTTTATGTTGAGATGGGGGCAACTGGAGTTGTCTTCTTCTTCTTGTTGGTTGTAGGGGGATCAGAGCTATGGAGCCATTTCTTGCTTTACCCTTTTGATAAGATCTTGAGTCCAGAAGTAGCGGCAGCTGAAGCTGGTGAGATGGGGTCAGCTGAAGGTGTCTCCTCTAACAACTAGTTTCTCTTTTTTTGTAACTGTTCTACGTGTAGGGTCAGTAGCTTGATGTCATGGTGGGAATCTCTGGGGTTGAGTAGATAGTATCCATCATAACGGCATGTCACTATCTTCATGTGTATTAAACTTTCCATATCCAGCTTTCCCCAGCAGAAATATCTTTTAGTGCCTTAACATCAATGTCGCATGCCTTCACAATAGGTGTCACCAATCCACCTATGCCAACAATCCCTTCGTCCTGGCATGCCATCTTGTATGAGTTGGAGAGGAAGATGTTGACGAGATCTATCTTCTTCTGCTGCAAAAAACCCCAAATGATCTACAACTCAGTTTCCCGAATGCTTGATTCAGTGTTCGTGCAGCCTAGAAGGGTGTTCACCAAGACTTTGTGGAAATAGTAGATGATTGGGCTGCAGATGTAGGCAGATGTGGCGCATTTGATTTGCAAATCATCGTGACCAGTGATCCATTTCCATACGATATTGGGATCATATGCAAATGGTTTTGGAGCAGTCGTAGAGGGTAATCCCATTGTCTGTCCAAACGGATTGAATGTCTAATTAAAATCATTTTTGAAGAGGCGGAATGTCACCTGTTGATGCTCTACATTGACCTCCAAACTATTGAAGAATTCCTTTGCGATTGCTTGGCACGTGTCCCATCCTCGAAGAAAGAATTCAGATGCCTGCGTTCCGATGGTCAGGGTCTTGAAATCGTCATAGAATCCAAGCTTCTTCAAGATGTCCTGATCTAGAAATTTAGTAGGGTGGAAGGCTCGATTGTTCAATATCCGATAACACTGCTTGTGCTTCCTTTCCTTGAAGATGAGTTATTCTGGGCGTTGGAGAATCTTGCTAGATGATTGTGGTTTCAGGGTAGGAATGGCATCTTTTGAAGGTCCGGGGGCAGTCGATCCTTTAGTGGACTCGTCAGTTGATTCTTCAGTAGCCTCCCCAGCGGACTTCTCAACAGATTTGACAGAGTATTCAGATGCTTCAGTTGATGTTGCCTTGTATGCTTCAGCAGGAGCAGCGGCTTCAAACTGTGCAGGAGTCCCAATGGTTATATTGTTAGGTGCCGACGAGTCCTCAACAACTGGAATTGCAAATGGTGGAAGAGGCTTTGATGTTGCAGTCTCAGATGGGGGTGGTGATTCCATTCTAGGGCTAGACCTGGCAGTTGGAGTTGCTTCAAATGAGGGTAAGTCATTGGGTGGAGGGGTTAGTACAAGGGTCTTGGTGATAGAGGGAACATCCGCTGGTGTCGTCAGTTTTGTGGGAGGGAGGCTCAGTGGTGGTGATGCTCGACGTGAAGTTAGGGTTTTGGGAAGGGGTTCGGTGGTGGCCGACAACTGAGCAGTATCTTGAAAACATCGGATTGGTGGTCGGAGCTATGTGGCGGAGAGGGTATTGCTGGAGCGGTCGAAGGTAGGGTCAACAACTTTAGGGTAGTGTCAACTCCCGCCATTGCGGTCGATGGCGTCTTCTCTGAGCTAGAAGAAGAGTCGGAGGAGGGCGGAGAAGGTAGCTTGCCTGGAGGCATCCCGACGCGTTTGGTGACTAGAATTCCGTCGGACCGGTGGTGATGAAGACTATTGCTGAACATGAGATGGCGTAGAGGTGGAGGTCGGCGGCTGTGCAGGGGCGATTGGAGTGTCGCCTTCTTCTCCTAAGGTGATGGGATTCATGGACGAACAACCTGCGGACCCCTTTTTAGTTTTGGGTGCCAAGTGTGGCCGGTGGCTTGTCCCTTTGTGGCAACCATCAGCCTATATCTATGCTCGAAGGTCACTGGTAGTGGAAAAGGAATCGTCAACGCGATTAGGGTTGTTAGGGATTTGGGTGTGGTGGTGGTGGTGTGTCTGATGCATTGATGTCCTGGTAGTGGGTGATGGGAGATGGAGAGAGCATTTGTGATGGAATGGAGAGAGAAGATGTAGCAGTCGAGTCAAAGGAACTGGGCTCCACCACAGCTGCGTGCCATCACTAAGGAATAGAAAACAACGTCTTTATAAGTGTGATAAACGCATACATATGATTAGCTTGAGTCACTTATTTCATAGCATTATCACATGATTCAAGTCATATTTTATATCAATTCCTCGAAGAATTACTATCTACTTAAAGTCGGATGATTCTTGTAGGATTTCGAAGGATTGGAGAGCTCAACCGACTTCAAGATGAGTTTAAAAGGTTTAGAAGGAGGTTCAACCAACAAGAGAAAGAACCGGGTCGTAGCAATGAAGTGTGCAAACCGTAGCCATCATCTTCAAACCGTAGCCAACAGGGTACAACCGTAGTCACGCACTGCCAATTCATTA
>LTAE01014227.1:0-11638 GCA_001647135.1 Pontederia paniculata | reverse complement strand
GTTTATGCTTCTGCTCCTCATCACATGTATTCTCCCTCAGATGTTGGTCGACCGCTTCATATACTTAGAACGCCCACTGCACACATGTAGTTCTTCTGATATATATTACGTGGGCACTGGTCGTTCATTCCTTCAACTCAGGTCGACCACTACTCTGAACTTGAATATATTCTGTTACATAAATCAGCTCAACAAGTTCATCAGTACATGTTGAGTTCACTTACAAATTTGTGATCATTCAAAATATTCTCGGGATCCTAGATTCAACATGGTTTTCATAGAAAATTTATCTTTATGTCCATTGAAGATTTTCTAATTTATAGTAATTATTTGTGTGATTCTTCTGATGGTTTAAAATATTTTCTATCTTGTGAAAATTCAGTTGAATGTTTTCATGAAGAATTAATGTTGGATCAAATTGATTTCCATGATTTGAATGCATTTGATTTTGTTCATGTTGAATCCTTGGTTTTTTGGAGTATATTGGACGATAAGTTTAACAAATCTTAATGCATAGAGGAAGGTCCTCAAAATTTTGGGATCCGTTCCTAAATGTGTCATTTTATCATGGGCATAAAATTTTTCACCCAGGGCACTACGAGCTTTCCTACTCTATTCTCTATTTAAGTTTCAATTGCAGGAATGAAGAATTATCAATTCGAATTAGTGCAGATTCGATGACGAATCCTTTTGAAAAGGAGGGGAATGATATGAATTCGGAAGCTGTCAAATTTGGAGATAACACGAATTTAGAAGTTGTCAAATTTGGACCTGCCATATTTGACTCTGACACTATGGAACATGATGAGAAGGGAGAGAATTCATTTGAATATTAAGATGTTGCTAATGAAGATAACCAAGGACCTTTGTGATTGAGTACTGATCCAATAACAATAATGAGGGCAAAATAAATTCAGACTGTCATGAAGAATCAACTTTAAACTGGATTAAAGATTTTGGATCAAACTTAACTCCTTCATGTATTTTAAATTGGGCTCATGAAGAGTCTCCACATGAAGAGACCCAAACAACCCATAACTGAATTATTTAATTCAGAAATTAAAATTAATTATGACCAAATATTCTGTTTAGAGTTCTGATAGGAATTGGGTTGTCATTTTAAGAAATAAGAGTCATTTACTTGTAGGCTAAGTTAGAGTTTAATTCCTGGTCAAAGAGAGTCTTTTGGAACCTATAAGTATTGTTGTTTGTATTATTTGAAATAATTTTGAATCTATTAAAAATTATGACTTAATTGCTTGTGTTGTGAGAGAACTTCTGCAACATGTTCTTCGTGAACTTCCAATGTTAATTATAAGGTAAACTTGTGATTAAATTCATTGATTTATAATATCGATTTCTTGGTTCATTGGTAATCTCGAGGTTGATATTCCACTGTCTGATCTCGCTTTTGATCTCATTTCTCTTGATTATCATATATTGTTTCGGTCATTCAAGACATTATTCTTGAGTATCGTATCATAATGTCAAAAGATCGCCTCTACACAAGTGTTCTCTTAAATTTGACTATAACTAAATTTTCATAATAATTATTTTTTATGTTTAGCACAATTAATTGGAACTATGATCAATTCTAATCCTAATTTAGCATCCAATCATACCTTAATTGTTTAATTATTTATTGAAAGATCGTTCTATTTTAAAATATCAAGAAAATATTTTCAATTTATGAAATTAGATATGTTTCAATCATAGACATAAACAATGTAATGAATCTATTTATATTTTTTTTCTTATACAATCACAAACACACACACATATGTATGACATACATACATACATACATACATATATACATACATATATATATATATATATATATATATATATATATATATTCTTGAAATCATTATAAAAAATATATTTATCAAACTTGTATAAGAGACCTTGGAATTGTTTGGAATGAGAATAAGAATTTTGAGAATTAAAAAGAATATTCACTTTTTGTCCTTGTGAAAAGAATAAGAGTGAAATATTGTGTATTTGATTGACTAATTTGTGAGTATTTGGATGAAATGAGAACAAATGAAATAAAAATAATAAATATAATATTTTATTAATAATTTTTAAAAATAATAGTTATTTATTGATATTATTAATTATAAACGATTACGTATCATAATTATAGTTATTGAGTCAAATAATGATAAACAACTATTAATGCAAATTAATATGTTTATAATAACATATAATTAATCTTCATCTTATTGTTAATAAAATATTAACTACTAAATAATTATAATATTATATCAAATAACTAATATTGTAATGAATAGCTAATTAACATTTCACACTATTCTATTTTCAAGAATATATTATTACCAAATAATGTGATAGTATAATAATTAATTAATACATAAAACTGTTATATCAAAATATTTATAATATTATATTTTATTAGTAATATTATACTTTGTAAAAATTTTGATTAATTTAAAAAATGTTAATTATAAATAATTATATATCTATTAAGATAAATAATTTAATATAATAAGTTTTTTAAAAAAAGGAACAAACAAATGATTCCTTCGATGATAGGAATAATTTATTCTTGATTTGATAATAAAGTAAAGTGATCTCGTGATTTTAAAAGTGGGTAAAAAGTTGTTTTTTTTAAATGTTTGAATGAAAAAATAAGAATAAAATATTTATTTTTACCTTAATCTTATACCAAATAGGCTCGTAGGATTATGCGCGTAAATTACATCTAAATCAATACACCTGAATACTGAAAATATTCGGTCGCATAAATTCTCGAAAGACGTACCTTTTTTTTTTCAATTATCAACACTTCATGTCAATTGAACCTGGTTCAACTCTTGACGGATCGAACCCGGTTAACTACGGGGATGACCGGTTCATTTTCTGGTTGCATTCACTTCCGCTCGATCTGCTTGGTTTCAACCCTGCGGCTGGCTGCTGGAGAAAGCGTCCGTCCGTCTCCATTCTCCTCCGGTGAAGTTTCCGGTTCCTTTTATTTTTTATCTTTCCTCTTCCAGCGATCCATAGATTTTGCTTCTGAAATCCTCGTTATTCGCTCTTCATCGATCTCTTTTTCCATGGATCATTCACCGTTTTAGTCATTAAATAGCTGCAGATTGAGATCTAGTGGTTATGGAAAACCTAAATTCCATTTCATATGTCAATTACAAATCTTAGAAACGTTGTTATCAGGAACATTTGGAGTCGATTTAGAGCAAAAGATATATGTATATGTATATATATGTTGATGTATTTTATGCTAGTTTAGAAGTACTAGGAATTCGTTTGATCAAATGCCAGAAATGATATGCAGCATTCTGTGTGTGTGTATATATATATAAAATATATATAAGAGAGATATATTTTATGCTAATTTAGAAGTGCTAGGAATTCGTTTGATGAAATGCCACAAATGACGTGCAGCCTTCTGTAGCAACAAGTTCAATATTCTTTTTTCCTGTAACAGTTCTTTCACTAGCATTTTGCAATACTAATTTGGAACAAAATTGCAAAGATTTATGATTGTGGCGAATGCTTGTCAATGATTAGGCTGTCATGGGGCGCAAAACAGGGAGTTTGTACATAAATCCCAAGAAGTTTGGCGCTGTGGGGAAGCCCTGTATGAAGGAGATGGTTTCCTTCCTTAACTGCTTGGCTTTGGGCAAGAACAACGATGACAAGTGTATGAGACATAAGGATCTGTTGGCTTCTTGTGTGGAGTCTCAGGTAATCGCTTATACTTCAGCAGTTAAATTAGAGCATACTTCTTCAGTTAGTTATACGTAAGGATGTGATCATTTTTGCAGAGAGGAAAGCCCAAGAACCCAGCAAGAACCATCAATTACCATTTGCAGCGGCTTGTCAGAGACAAGATCCTGTAACACTTCATGTTTTTACATCTCTGGCATGCTTCAAATGGGAATTCTGTAATACCCAAAAGTATTTTGGTGTCATTATGCATTTGATTTCGAGAAACAGCAAGTTCTCTGGATTCCATTCTATGTTACCGATTTTCTTCATACTTGATTTTGGAAAAAATGCGGGCCGGCAAATAAATTATTGACAGCGTTGCCAGATTCTTCATCTCATTGTACGTGATGTTGTATTGTTTCACTGATTGATTTTATATATTCTGAGTTTGATTTTGAGGTTCAATGTTTTTGTGAACCGATTATTTATTGGTATTATGTGAAGTTTAATTCTAATTGTTAAATTTTAAATTTATAATTGTAATTCATGATTAAAATTATTCTATATGAATGTTTTATATATGAAAAATGTAATTTCTTATATGGATAGTTCTAATCATATGGATAGTTCTAATCATAAATTAAAATCACGTTTTTAAGATTTGATGATTAAAATTAGATTTACACTATATTAATAAATAATTGGTTCACATGTACATTTATTCTTTGATTGTATTTCAAGTTCAATGTAAAAGGCTTGTTCTCTTTTTTAAGATTTGTTTGGATAGAGGAAAAGAAAGAAAAAGAAATGGAGAGAAGAAAAGACAAAAAGAAATGTAAACTATTATTTACTCTCGTTTAATTTGATTCAAGATAAATTAATTTTAGTTAATTAAAAAATAAATTAAATTAATTTTTAACTTTCACTCGAAATAATAAAGTTTTAACCTTACCTTCCACTCTACCTCTCTTATTTTCTCGATCCAAACATCCCTAGCTTCTTTGGTGGAATTTTATGTCCTTTATGCTCTGTCTGATTCGCAAACTACAAAAGATCTACTAATGCATGTGTGAGGTTAATAACTTTTGTTCGAGAGTTTTTTATGCTTTACACGAACCGTGGGTGGAATGCATTTCTTAACATATTCTTCTCATACCCTTGAATAACAACGACCAGAGCTACTCAAAATTTAGAGTCTTACTCTCTTCCAAGAAAAAGAAAAGAACACATGATATCGCCAGGTGCCTGTGCATAGATCTCTTCTACTATGTAGAAAATTCTGCATATGATCCTGCTGTCAAATCCTATTTTGAGAGTGAAGCAACAGCCGTGGGTGGGAGAAGGGAAAATTCATGACACATAGGCTGCTTTGATCTTATTCTTTCAATTATGTTTTCTTTTTCTATTATAAAGAAATAGAAACAAATTAACAAGGCACCAACCAGTTGGTTGGTTATTTCAAGTACGTTTATTTAGCTCTGCACTGTTGAAATTTCGGTTAGTAACTAGTTGCTACTGCATGTTTGATATATGGAACATTGTTCGAACCCTCCAAGTCTCGCCACTCTGAAACAATGGCCCATAATTGTCCCAAATACAAACAGTAGCAATTCACATTTTGTGTTCTATGTTCTGGATAAGAAATTAATAATTCAAGATAATTACTAAGAGGCCTAGTTCCAAAAAAGAAATCCCAGGAGAACCACGTGTACACTTAATAATTTCAATTAATTTCATGACCTGCATCGAGGAAAAGTCAGCTGCAGCATATCTTCTTGGTCTGATTGCAAAATAAAATAATTCAGAATGACGGAACAGCATTTTCAAAATAACACAATGCAATTCAATAGTCAGCATATCATATCAGGTATATTCATCTTGGTCGGAGAAGTATGTAGAGGTTTTTCCTGGTCATCTCCGATGCTCGTCAGTGCCATTATTATATGGTCTTCTGCCTTACATGAAGCAATTAGAACTACAAAGCACTATGCTCATTTTCCATGTACGTTTCAAGAAGGGATGCCTAGTTCAACGTTAAGTGGTCTGAATCCTTGCTCCTCCAACAAGCTCAATGCAGCAAATCCATAGTAAGAATGGTAGAGGTCCGGAAATATAAAATACGAGAATTTTTTGAAGCCTCCAAACTACATGTGTTCAAATCAAGAAAATGAAAAGGGATCAGCTGAGTTTTTAAACAAAGTTCTGCTAACATAATCCAACATGTCTAAGTATCAACAGAAAAAAGTGAAAATATGAGATATCAGTCACCTGAGATTGGCAAGAAAGCAAAAAGTCGTGCAGAGCACCCTTATCAATGAACTGACAAACACCTAAGATCTTTAGCACTCCACCAACCCTGCAATGTAACAAACATTTCTTAAGATAATGAATGGATGCCTTACAACTTAAATGCTGCTTATGCTGACCAGAATGCATAACATGTGTCACTGGTCTTGTTGGTTCGTCCTTGGAATCCCCCGTCGATTGCTTGCCTCTGCGACAAAAGAAAATGAATGATGGGTCAAAGTCATCAAATAAACATCAATGCTCTATTCATAAAGGCATGGATAACCATGACCAATCTTTCAGTACCACTAACATCAGAAGCCATCAGCATATGCAAATTAAATCCTACATTTTAGCAACGCACTAACAAAAGTTTATATTGAATAATCTTTCATTAGGTAAATAAAAAAATCCTTCGGTCATTACTATCTAAGAGAATGTACCTGCAAGCTCCACTCCATTAGTAAAGGCACATCGATAACTGAGGACTGGGCACAATTAGAAACCTTATCTAATCCAATGAAACCCATTAGCTGGAGTGCTGCAACTGCACAATATGTCGCCCCACCTGTGACACTAAGAGAATAATAGGCACTGAGCTCTTCAACGCAAGAATAAAGGTCGTTCTTTTCAGTACTCAGATATCAAAATACAAATATGTAAACATATGTATAACTATGATGATTGCATGCAATCCCAACACAAGGACATCTGAATATGACAGCTAATCCAAGTGTTACAAAGGGAAGAAATGGAGAGTGCAAACCATGTGAAGCAAAGCTTCCAGAAAAACTAATGATAAGAAATTCTTCAACCAATTCACACAACCACCAGATTGTTTTCCTTAATTTTAAAGATATCACAGACATGATAAAATAATGATGTGAATAGGCATACCATGAGATTCCGAACCTGGTACTAGTCCGAACCCACCATCATATGACTGCATTAAATATAAAAACGCGATTACAAACTTGTAATTTAAGCCCACATCTATCAATTAGTCATTGGAGGTAACATTCAAAGCTAATGTATTCAAATAACCAAATACAACCTGGCATTGGACGATGTAATCCTTGGCCTTCTCTTTATCTATTCCGGCCCAATCGTTAAGCATAGAGCATATAGCAGCTGAAAACATAAAGCTGAGGTGAATGAAACTGAAGAAAATGCTATAGAACAGATCTCCAAAGATTACCCACCAGCACAATAGACAAATCGGAGATCTGTTTCTGCCCCAAAATGAATTGGCATAAAGCTGGAAAGACATAAACATAGATAAGATCATCAGAAACAAGAAATCTGGGAAATATATACATTGTAACTGAATCAGTGAAAATACCATAGCTGATTGAATTTCACTATTTTTATGTGAGCATGAAATGAAAAGTAAGAATGCTATTCTTCAGCAACAAGATGGAAATGGAAGATAACCTAGGATCATACAGACATAAAATTATTTTTCAGTATGAATTTCTGGAAACCAGGTTGAAAATTGCAATATGCTAATATAAAAGAGAACTAGCTTTCCTTATGAATCACATATACTTTCTTAATTCAACCTATTTAGAACAATAAAACTGAAGTAAAGGAAGTTAAAGAAAAACCATATTTTCATTAAAGAAATACTATACAGTAGGTGCAACCTACATAAGCATGCAGTTTAAACTTCAAGATTCTCCTGCTATCAAATTTTTGCACATAAGCATTTAAATGCTAGATATTTTCCTATGTTGATCAAAGCTGGGTTTAACCAGATATAACACAGTAACATGGCAACTTCAAGATTTCCTTGCACACAAAAAAGTAAAAATCCATGGAAAATGTGAATCTTCAACTATTGATCTAGTGTTTATACAAACTTATCAAACTGCCATGACATGAACAAATTTTACATGAAATAGAATGATGAACATGCCAGTATACCTTCCATCAGGCTGCTGAAGGTTTCTCATTGATGTGGAGATTACTTCACAATTGATATTCATGAAATCATATCCGACAATCCTCAATATAGAAAGAGCACAATAAGTACTCGCTAAATGACTACAATTCAGCCTTTCTACCTGTCAATATAAAAATATCAGAAAAGAAACAAGCACAAGAAGGGAAAAAATAAATCAGTGAGTTTATAAATTAGTAGAGGTGTGTGGAAGCATATACCTCACAGGTGCTGGTAGAAAATTGACAAGTCCTAGAACCACAAAAACCATAAAACTGCCCTGAAAAATGAAACAAATATATTAGTGTCCGAATGTGACAAGATCAAAGATAAAAAGATGAATAAAGACTTTGGAAAGTCGTCTTCTTACCATTTTTCGTATTTAACTTGATTATTGGATGTGCTTGGAATGATAACACCCAGTTAATTATATGATCTTTGTCAACCTAAATGTCAAAGCTGATATGAATGAGCAATATAATTATAATAAGAGAATAAGTGACAAAATTTCTATGCTACTGATAATTCAACAACAACATTGTAGTAAAAGCTCGTAAATTCTCATCTTCCATAAAATCATGTAAGAGAATCATAGTCTTTTGTTGTTCATTACTGAATTTTACGAATGCAAAGAGTTTCTGGAATCTGCATCATAAAAATTGATAATACACTCTGGATCACAATTGGGAAAAAATATCTCTGTACTCGTCCCCATTCTTACCACTGCAAGTCTGCAACCAAACTATCAAGTTCTCGATCCATATTTTATCAATGTAAAATTTCTTAAAATATAGCTCATAATTTTCACAATATCTCCTTAAACCCTCTACAATTTTGATCAATTGTTGATTGTTATCAGTTCCACTGATATCAAAACCAGTTGTCGCAGCCAAAATTGCAAGAACTATACAAGTATTATGCATTGTAAAAGAGACTACCACATGTTAGTTCGACTCTTCAAGTTCAGCGATAAACCTAAAATCCTGATACGACTCTTTGGTCCCTCAAAATCTGTGGTAGCATATACAAAATCTTATTGAAAATAGATGAATCCCATCCTTGGACAGATTGGCGTATAAGCAAGTATAGGACATATGAATAATGAGAAAAGAGATCCATCAAAATGCAAGGTCCATAATGTTCATGACATATCATGAACAGTAAACAAAATATCACCTATAAGTCGAGAGATCTTTCAGATCGGCTCTGATTCCCCAGAAACTGGAAGAAGAATAGGGATTGAAGAAACAACAGCTAATGAGAGAACGAGGGGATTACCCGATCGAGGGCGTTGAGCACGCTGAGGCCGGCGATGGCGAAGTAGGCGAGCGTCATGTGGTTGACCTCCTGCTTTTCGTACTCTCTCGGCAGCTCCTCCAACATCATCTCCATGTGCATCACGTGCCTCTCCCATTCCACTCTCAGCTCCGCCGCCGCCATCGTCGTGGCCGTCGACTTCTCCCCTTCCCCCTCCATCGCCGGCGTCCGGTTGCCTCGCTACCGCGGAGCACCAGACACCAAATCAGGCGAAGAAGTGGCGGACGTCACGGACCGACGTAATGTCTTTGGGGTCTTCAGGTCTTGGAGACTCGGACCTCTTTTTCTTCTTGGCGTAGTGCCCTTAAATTAATAAATGATAATTATTAACAAATATAAATATGTAGTATTAAATAAAAAATTACACATTGATTCATCATTACATTAATGTATGACAATATAAGTTAATGTAAGAAATAAATCAGTTTCATATGACAACTTAATGATGTGATGATATCTTTATAAACTTTTTGAAAAAAAATTAAATGTCGTTCGGTACATGATTGTTTTATTTAAATTTCTCGTGATTCACTACATTATCATTTAACTATAATAGGTTATCAATAATTAATTTTAATAATTTAAATTATCATAATAATCAAGATAATTTAGATAAACTAATGATCATTTAATTTAAAATTTTGAGAATCTACGATATTATCACATTTGACTATTTTTACTTCTTTTATAATCTAAATTATCAACATTTGTGAGAAGTATTTTTCAAACTAACAATAGAGTGAGCATTTTGACAAAATTATTTATTTAACCAAATTTTAAAAACATTCATATTTATATTAAAAATAATATTATTCAACGTCTTGAACGATTTATAACATAAATTTTGTATATTTTGTTCAATACATTTTTTTTATTTTTACTCTTTTATTTATATTAAGTAATATATTAGTAAAGTTTAAGATTTTTAAAATTTTAATATTTTTTTATTTAGTAATTTAAATTATAATTTATATATTAATACTTATGAAACACACTATATTGTAATGTTATCATGATTGTCAAGATCCGATCTTGATCATAAGATTGTACGAGGTCGTCATATTGATTTCGATCTTAACTAAAGGATCGAGTTTGTAGGATCTTAGGATCGGTAAGATTGTAAAATCCTACCAATCCTAATATATTACTTTAAATATTTTTTCTTTTCTTTTTAATATTTCTTTTAAATGAATAAAAATAAAATATTATATTGTATTTTAAAATTTATCTTAAAGTGGAAAAATAATAAATGATAAATTATTTGAAGAATACTAAAAAATGATTGAATATGTGTATACTTTTAATAGTTATAAAATATAAATTACTTGTTATCCTATATCACATTATATTTATACAACTTTATTTTTAAGCATATAAAGTTTTTAAAGTGATAAAAATTAATAATAAATGTAAAAAAAATAATTATTAAGTTATGTTTAACAAATCATTGAATATATGTACATTTTAATACATATTTATTTTCATTTTTTTTATTTATAGATAAAATTTATGATCATCAATTCGACATCCTAGGTAAGATCTCAATCTTGACTTATCAACAATATATAAAATAACTTTAATAATAATTTGCATTTTCAGTTAATAAAAATGACAACGCCCAAAATGACCCCTTGTCAATAAACGAGATGCAAGTTAACGACTATATATTCAATCAAATCCTTAAGAATTTTATATTTTTATAAAAAAACAATATCATTCGACTTGATTTAGTTCATTATTTATAAATAATTGATAATACAGATTTCATATATTTTAGCTCAACTCGATTTTCTATTTTTTCTTTATTTATATGTAATAATATATTACCAACTCTAAATTAATTTTGAAAATATTTTAATACATTTTTTTCATAAATTTGATTATAATTTTTATAATTAGCACTTATAGTGACATGATCCAAATTACCTCTTAATAAATATGGAAATGCACCAAATGCTCATGTCAATCGATTAATACGGCAAGCGTGCATCAACTCGGGTTTAAAACATATCATACTTAAAATATGCGAGTGTGATCAAATTATAAGTTTTACGAATAAAAAACTTGATTTTTTTTTGGTAAAATACAGATTTTATAATCGGCGTAAAGTAAATTTCAGTTATCTTCTTTGCCTCATATTCAGCTCCCGTTGTGAGAATATGTACTTCAAACTCTTGTGGTCCGAATAGACTTCAAACACTTCGCCATACAAGTAATGCCTCCATATCTTGAGTGCAAATACCACGGCCGCCAACTCTAAGTCATGAGTCGGGTAATTTACTTGATGCTTCTTCAATTGTCTTGATGCATATGCAACAACCCTTCCATGTTGCATCAACACACATCCCAATCCTGTGCCACACGCACCACTATAGATTACAAATCCACCACTCCCGGATG
>LTAE01014224.1:0-11640 GCA_001647135.1 Pontederia paniculata | reverse complement strand
TTATAGAATTCAACTCAACAAGTTCATCAGTACAAACTAAGTTCACTTACAAATTTGTGATCATCAAAGCACACTTGGGATCCTAGATTCAACACAAAATGGGAACCGAGTAAAATTAAGGGACTATTCAAAAAATATTTAAATTCCACGTTAATATTTTTATTTTTTATTTTTTACTTATGTGGCTTTACCACGTGGAGTGAAAATCGAAAAAACCTACTATCGTAGGTGAAGGGACTTTCGACGAGCAAGTTGCAAAGTTAAGGGACCAATTTGTTACAAACTAAAATTCGGGGATCAAAGTGGGATATGAGCAAAATTAAGGGACTATATACGAAAATTACTCGTAAAATCACTTAAATCACATATTCAAAACTCATCTCTTTCATCAGTTAATAATGTATGACATCATTCAATTGAAATGCATGAAAGACTATATTTTTAAGAGAAAAAATGAATTGTCTAATATTCTCATAATTTATATTCATATGATTGAGTCATAAAAATTCCTACAATCATAAAAATTTAGAATTCTTTTTCATTCATAATTCAATCCAATAGATATTTAGCCTTTGAATAATTTTAGTTCCTCTAGAAAAAGACACTCCATTAAATCCTTCATACGAATTTTAAAATTTAAGTCTATTAAATTGATCCTAAATTTTTTTTGCAATCACCCCATTCAAATTTCATTCTATAATTTGATCGTCTACTATTGTAGCATCAATATAATTAATTTTCTGTTATGCACATTTCTTATTGTTTCAATACATGTGAGAATATCACATCTATAAGTGTTTACTCATCAATATTTCCTTGATTCATAATACTATTTGATAACCTCCACAAAAAGAAAGTTATATTTTTTTGATAACATAAAATATGTCGATATTTGAATAATAACTTCTCACAGATATTCAATTGAAGTAATTCAGATTTAATAAAACTAGAACTTAATAATCATTCTTCACAAATATTTCATAATTTTGGACAATAAATATTAATCCAAACTATTCATATAAATATATATGTACCATCAAATTCCTTTTTCCATGAGTAAACATAATCATGATCACCTATAAACTTAACAATATTATATAATACTCATGAAACAACCAAGAATAAGAATCATGTTAATTTTTATGTTCTCAGTAACCTTCTAAAGAATCAACCACTTTATTATCTCAATAAGAACTTAATAATAATCAAGATTACACAAAAATCAAGATCTTTCTATCATCTTCCAATACTATCATAATTGATATTCAAATAGTTTACTTTTCTCTACATAATGACTTAAGATATCAACACTTACTATGAAACTTAAATCCAATACTTATAAACAATGATATATGAATTTGATATCATGTAAGGTATAAGAAATCTTACTCAGTATTGAATAACGTGGTGACTGCTCGTGATGCTTTGCATATGAACCTTCAACATTTTAGGACGTCAAAAGAGTCCTAACTTTAGGCTATGATACATAACTATAACACTTCCAAAAAACACACTCTGCCACATGGAAAAATGCACCTTTGGAGACACTGCAGGGACATACTTGCTTGACATAAATATAAACTTTGACTATCATAGAAAGGAATACTATATGGAAGAGGCAATATACAAATGGAATAGAAATAAATGTACATATAAATATATGCGAAAGTCTGAGAGCATGACACTATTTGAGTCCCATATCATACAAATTATTATAATGAGAAAGTACATCTTAGTGATATATAAAGACAAATAAAGAAAAGAGACTCTAATATCCATATGATGCAACATCATCACGAGCATCCTATGCCATGCATGCTTCCATCATTATGTCCTGCATAATTGAATTACAGGAGAAATGTACTCCCGTAAGCTATGAAGCTCAATAGGTAAACAAATCAAAAACTAAATAAGGAAACATCATGACAAATCGATGTTAAACATCATAAAAAAATGTATCACGTGACCAAATTATGGATTGATCATGATAGATGGATAAACATTCATCTAAAAATAAATGAGTAGAGGTTATTATCAATCATCATTAGATAATATCACTCTTAAATAATAATATACATAATCATCAAAATACATCAAGTTGATCAAAGAGTGAACCATACATTATATCATGCTTTCGATACTATATCATACTTTACTTTTACTTTCAATGAATCACTTTCATTATATGAACTTTTTTCAGCATCACTGAATATTTACATCATATGCACTTTGCATAATTACATCATATGTATTTTGCTTTCATCTTTATTGCATAACATGCATAATCATCTTTACGTAATTATTAATATTTGCCTCTTTGTTATCTTCGTCGTTACACTTAGTCACTTTGGTGACTTTAAGTGACTTTGAAAAGGAGTGCTCATCATCAAATTTGCTCAGACTATAGATTGTCAAAGGTCAGTAGTTGGTGCATACCACGATAGTGCCCCTTAGGAGAAGAATGCTCGAGAATTCTTTTTGTTACATGGAGGGGAACATTCCATGTAAGAGGAACTAAGTAGTTTGACTGCAATTACACTACTAATCCCTAACATCATCATCATAATATAAATTTATTTTATTCTTAACAATCATCACACAATGACGACCTCTTTATTAATTCTTATATTCTTTATTTTATATATAATACATTATACATCAAATAGTCACTCATAAAGTATAGGAATCATATTATGAAACAATAATAATCAAGATTCATATAAAACTCTCATAGCATATGTATCATCATTTTAGACCGATAATTGAGGTGATCATGTGAAGTTTTATAACATAGGCATCAACATGATATGAATCTATTCATATGAAGCATTATAGCATTAACATCATCATAATATAAGCCAATAAAAATTGGGATTCATATAAAGGCTTATAACTTGAACATCATCATCATGCTATGAATGATAATGATTCATAAAAAGCTTTATGATATATGCATCATCATAATGTGAACCAATAATGATTGGGTTCATAAAAGATCTTATGACATTATATCATCATATAATTACTTCGTACTTATTAATCAAGATGATACATAAGGGAATCATAGAAAGAGTTGAATAATCATATGGAATCATTGATCATATTTTAGAGATAGAATCAAATAAAATCTTTGAGCATTCATATTGGAAATGAATCACATTGTAATGTCATGATTAAATTATCTAATGTCAAGAGTTCAGTAGGAGCATTAAGTGATCCCAAATCTGATATAAAATCATATATGCCACATGAAAGATTATATATCGATCGTATAAATCATAACATCTGATTATGAATTTGGAATGATCATAAAAGATATTTAATAATTTATTCATATAATTACTTTTAAGAGCTAAGTGATAAATAATATGATTTATCATAATTGTGAACATACAAAATCATGAACATTCACTTATAACATCTTGACAGTGATGAGAATATGAAATACCACTCCTTTGAGACAATTTAAAATAACACATTCATTTTCAGTCATAGACAACTTTAACCCAGTGTCAATATAAAATTTATAACTTAAACCATAGGCATCCAATTAAAATAATTTCAATTTCTAATCAAACTAGACTCTTAGAGGATTGACATATGAAAGCTTCATATTTTATCTCCTTACCACTTATCATAAAAAAATTCTACAATGTTCTTTGTCTATTTCATATTGAGGATTTTGATAGTTGAACCTCAAAATTATTATAACTCCTTGTAGAGTTATCTTTTTCGGTTCATTCCACTTTCTAATACAAGAGAATGCAATCATGTAGCTACTCTATAAATTTATATCATAATTCGATTATTTTAATTTATCATATTATATCTTGGAACAACATGACACATGGTCAGTATTTTGGACATAGAATTTTGTACAGACCTCGTATCGAGATAAAATCATTTTCTTCTAAAACTAGACTTCAAGGGCTACGATCTATATAATTTTTAGATGAGTATAACCTAGTTAAAATTTATTCGAAATAGAGACTAAAAATATGAATAGAACTAATAAAATGTGTCTATCATTGTTAACATTTTGTCTCATCTATCTAAAATATGAAACTCTCATAATATAATATAGATCTAAACTCTTAAGATCGATCACAAGCCCTTAAGATTAGATCATATGCAATATATAATTAATTATTATCAAACACATACAAGATCAAATATGAAATTATGATTTCTATTATTTAGGTACCGAATCATCTATCTTTTTGAAGAATAAAAAATGGTTCTTTTCACAGGTTGCACAAAACTTCCAAATTACTATCGATGATTTCGTCTCATTAAGAGATTCAAAATGATAGAATTTGTGGGCACTCTGTGGTAGGATGGCAGTGTGGCAACAACTCAAAGAAGTGGCTCTCTCTCCCTTTTTTCCTACAACGACTTCTTTTTTTTATTGGGTTGTTACATCTCCTGCTCTTTTTGTTGTTGTATGATGCCTTAGCTAACTGCATGGAATCTTCTTTTGCTTGTGGCCACAAATGAAATTTTGTCATATTTCATCATCTTCTTTGCATATTTTAGGAAGGAGAGGGAGAAGTGCTATATCCTCTTGATTTTTTATAGTTCCATATTCTAGTAATAATGGGAGATTCAAAATTTAAATATATGATAGAACATTACTCTCATAGACTTTTAAAGTTAAAAGGTTATTTTCTCTCTCTTCTCAATGCTCTTTATATCAACATCAAAACTCTATCTTAAGATTTCAAATTTACGAAACACCACATCTTTAAATTTTATGATTTCTTTTTCTGGATTTCACACTTTGTTGATTCTACATCTTCATAATTCAGAGATATGCACTCTCGAGCATTGTCATTTAATTTTTGTCTATATTTGTTTAATACATGCAAATGCTCTGCAACAAAAAAAAACTTCAAATGAAAAGAATATCATAGTTAATAAACTGATAGGAATTTGTTAATAATGTAGCATAAAATATTCACAACTTTACTTGAAAATAATTTTTATTGGATCGAAAGACAACAGGGGGGGGGGGGGGGGGGGGGTTTGAATTAATGTATAAAAATATCAAGTAAATCAATTTCAATAAATATCGATAAATCTGTTTAATAAATCGATAAAATGAAAGCAATGAATATAAAAGTAGCGGCAAAGGTAGAATCCATAAACTAAGAAGGAAATGATCATTTGTTGACGAGGTTTGGTCCAACACCTTACTTACGTCTCGACTCTGACTTTTCTAGCATGAGAGCCTCAAAGATCCACTAATACCACATTCTGGATGGTGCCAGGCGAAGAGAAACCAATTACATCTCCATTGGCCATGGATCCAATTTTTTCACTTTTTTATTCGTTAGACTTATTTTTTCATTTTCGGTGGTATCAAAATTCCGCTTTGCTTGAGTCAGCTCAAGAGGTAAGCACACCTCTTATCATTAGGGGCTCTTAAATTATAAATAGACTTTGATCCCCTTTTCTCTCCTTAAGAAATAAGGTACACGTCTTCTCAAAATGAGTTATCTAAATACAAATAAAATTATATCTTTTTTATGATGATAAGCTCACACATAAAAAAATAAGATAGAAACAAATAAAAATTATTTGCAAAGAAGGCTTGCACTTGCATGATTATGCTTAGTCAAAATTGACATATTATGATCATGAAAAACCATCCAAACCCTCATCTAGACGGTCTCACTTGAATAATTAAGGGATCCATACAAAAAGACGCCCTAAATCTTGGGATTCTTCTTCTCTAGCAAAATCACCATGATGTTGAACTCGCAATCACCTGCTATGGAAAGCGATTTTTGAGGAAAATATCATTCAACAATTAGCAAGCCAGTGTAAGGCTCTTTCACTTTTATCTCTAGCTTTCAAAAGTGATTGCCTCATAATAACGGTAAAGAAAAAGATTATTATATTGTTGTCTGTAAGCTCATCAACTATCTTAGAATGATAATACCTTCGCAAGCTAATATCCGATTTACCATTACCGCTAAAAGAACAATTCCATCATTGCTCTATGCCATTTTGAGGCCTTGATTGATAATAAAAGAAGGAGCCATTGCTCTTGTTGTCAATGCCATGTGAGTTTGTTCCATTTTTCTCAGTTATTTGAGTGCTCTAGTAAACCTCCCAGTGCCCCTCTCTCTAAGGTTTTGACCACTTTTGATAGGATGTGGGAACTGCTATGTCATCAATTGATGTTAACCTCCCATCAATTCCATCCTTTCGCCACCACCTCTTGATCTAGAGTGTTCAACCTTGGCTTGGTCTCGCTAATAGTAGTGTCATTCCCTACTGTCACCATCTATAGTAGCATACATCTCTTTCCCTTGTCCTCGATAGTCTGAGTGTTTCATCAAATCAGGTGTATAGCTCAGTTGGTAGATTGTTGGGCTTTTAACCTAATGGTCACGGTTTCAATTCCTGCTATACCCAAAAAAGACCACTCTTATATTCGTAAGGATGCATAA
The DNA here is from genome assembly GCA_001647135.1 of Pontederia paniculata. Taxonomy (NCBI): domain Eukaryota; kingdom Viridiplantae; phylum Streptophyta; class Magnoliopsida; order Commelinales; family Pontederiaceae; genus Pontederia; species Pontederia paniculata. The sequence continues at coordinate 5,182 of LTAE01014224.1, read as the reverse complement.
TAGCATTCGACTCCTTTGCAAATTCTTCAAACCCGTCGTGACTTTCTATTTTGTGCAAGTCCATGGAGTTTTTTTGGCTTTTGAGTTTTGAGTCAAGAAATCGTCCTACTTCCGGACAAACCCTGTGTGAAGCGTCTAACACATCAAATGAAGGACGACCATGTCGACAATATGGCCCACATATTCTTGCCTCCTAACACGATCTAGTGCAGTAACGCTCCATGGCACACAACACCGCCTTGAGAATCTATTGTTTCAAATTTCTTTTTTGGATCATCCTCTGGATTACTTGGGAGGTCGAGAGAAACATCCATAGCCTTTTAGGGAAAGAAGAAGGTATGAAATAGAACTATGTCAATGAGTGCAGTGAATGAACCAAAGTTCTTCTCAAGAACAAGGAGATGGAGACACAAACTAAATGACTCATATTAGGCTACAATAATGGTGAAAAAGGAAGAAGGAGTCATTTTAACTATCTTTCTATGCTTGGTCATCCCACAAATTTTTAATAAACTAGTCTTTTTTTTTATTTTTTGATTTAGATTTGGTTGATCTAATATCCAATTCGATCGATTAATTCTCTGATTTGGATTGTTCAATCCTCTTTGTAGATAAATGAGTCGATCGTTACTAATTTGACCGATCGGTTCTTTGCTAAAAATTTTCCATACACATATCATGCATTACTTTTGGGCAAGTAAAATATGTCATATGCCCCTACAAAAATAGGTACATAAAAGGAGATCCTAAAGATGATCGTTAGTAGGGTCGAATCATGGCATATCTTGTTGTCCACTACAAGAATGTCCGATCTTTGGTATTATCTTGCCTTAGTAATTTTGATGATTGCTTGTTGGCTTGGTGGTATTTCAACAGGGAGTGATGACTCCTAAAATTTTAAAGTTTTAGGCTCTTAAAATATAGCTTAAATTACATGTACCAACTTGCTACAACTTTGACACTTAATGTATGAACTGTAAGTGATTCATGAGCTATGTAACTATAATTATTGATGCTTCTATATTTGAAATTGCTTGTTAAAATTCAATTAGAAAAGTTCTTTTGATAATCTAGTGAAAAAGTTGATGTCTTACATTTTTGTTTCTTGATAATATTGCAAAATACCAAACTTGATTTAGCCTGCAGTCAAAGACTAGATATAATGTTGTGCCGAGGAGATGATGGGAACGGCGGAGGCGACGACTTAGCAGAGAAAGAACAAAGGTAGGAGAAAAAAAATAAAGGATAAAGGAATTTCAAGAACTCACAACAGAGAACTATATCTATGTTTTTTTATTGATCAGAAAAGACAAATTTATAATACAAGAGTTCAACTTAGAAGATAAAAATCAACCCTAATCAAAGAAGATAAATCTAAGATAAGATAGAAGATAAAACTAAACTTAATCTCCTAAACTAAATTAATTGGATTATCCTCATCAAGATTAATCCCAACATACTCCTCCTTAATCCTGACATCATGCATTCTAATCTCCTAATCTTCTACTCTTAATAGATATCTTCTTCAAGCCAAGATTATATTTTCCAACATACTCCCTCTTAATCTTGACTTTACTCAAATCTTGAGAGGAACTTGTCACTCCGGTCAATCCTCAATCTGGTCNTGAGATCGCACACCTTCAACCTCCTCACCCTGGAGTACTGCTCGCTCCTCCTTCCAGAGTCGGATCGGATCGGCCTTGATGTTCGCATACCGCGACCCACTGCCTTATTGCCCTCCTAACGTGTGCGCTGACTATGCACCCTGCGCAGTTCTTTCCGTCCATTGATTGATCATCGACACACAATCGATGAACTCAGCCACCCACATGTAGGCTCATGGTCAGTGTCGTGCTACGCACCCCGCATAGTTCTCGCCGTCCACTGGTCGATCGTCGACACACAATCGATGAACTCGGCCACCAATGGTAGGCTCACCTGACCAGTTTCGTGCGCAACAACATCGTTCTGAACGTAGCACCGTGCCAATCCTTCGACATGGGCACTACCTCCGACCCGGAGCACTGTGTCAATCCTTCGACATGGTCACTGCCTTCGATCTTGAGGGTGTTCTGCTCCTATAAAAACTAGCGACAGAATGGTGTCACCTTCTTGTGGAATTTCTCCAAGGGCAAGCGCCTTTACTCCCTGGTAAAGAGGTCGTAACGTGCACCCTCTCCAACTGGCACCGAGCCCGTCACAAACATTGGAAGCCTCCTCTTCCTCAGCGTTGGATATGGCTTTTCTCTGCCGCTACCTCGAGAGGATCACCGAGCTTTGCGTGTCGCTGCTTTGCTGCATTCTTTCTCTCCCTCGTTTCCGTGACGTCCTCATCCCCGGTGCGTCACCGCTGCCTCCCTATGCGTCGCTACCTCCCTGTGCTCGACGCTGCCTCCTTGCGCGTCATCGTGCTGCCCGGCTTCCTCCCTGCGTCACCGTGCGTCATCGCCGCCTCCCTACTCGTCGATGCTGCAAGTTTTAGAGACTCATGCTCTGATACCACTATTGTGCCCAGGAGATGATGGGAGCGACGGAGGGGGCGACTTAGCAGATAAAAACTAAGAAGAAAGGAATTTCAAGAACTCACAACAGAGAACTATATCTATGTTTTTTATTGATCAGAAAACACTATTTATAATACAAGAGTTGATCTTAGAAGATAAAAACTAATCCTAATCCAAGAAGATAAACCTAAGATAAGATAGAAGATAAAACTAAACTTAATCTCCTAAATTAAATTAATTGGATTATCCTCATCAGGATTAATCCCAACATATAATGTAAAAAACTATAATTAATTAATAACAAAATCATAAACTATAATATTTATGTACCAAAAAATGAGCGCATCCTCAAAGTTGCCTTTTCTAGATTATTGTTCATGATGTGTTTAACATTATTTTGTTCTCCACACATCTATAACAGAGTCAATATTAAGGGTGTGAATAGAAAATTAAATTTGAACTATTAACATGTTGTTGATTAATTTAAACAATTAATACTAGTTGATCCAATTTGAATAATTATTAACATTAATTTTATACAATTGATCATTATTTAACTATGTCGATTTATTTTATATCGAGTAATAAAAAACATATGGAATATGTATAAATGTTTTCCATGATTTTTAAATGTTTGATTCTATAAGAAGAACCCTAGTTGTTGAATGGACAAATCAAAATGAAGACATCTCTTTGGAGCACTACTACAATGGTATGCCCCTTAGAGATACAGAGACCAGTATGGTAAACGGTAATAATGTTGAAATGTTTTATTCTACATACCACATGCATTAAATAAATTCACTAGAATTAATAAACTAATTTGATTTATGAGAACATGCAACATATGTGTACAAATCAACTAATAAATTAAATTATCAAGGCACAAACATGGAAACTTTTTTTACTTGAATGTAACAAATTGAGAAAAGCATTTGCTTGATCGAAGAAAGTTTGCTTGATATGTTTACTAATCAAATAAGTTGATATTACGGATGGATCTTGGTGCTTGATCTTTGTATGATTGTCCTAGCACAATATGTTTTCCCGGTGTCCTTATTGATGGAGGAGCAATTTGGTCACACACAATAAGAGGAGACGATGGGTTGAATCATGTTGGATTTGTTCGCACACCGCAGGATATGGTCATACACAACAAGAGATGGAGGGGTAAATTGCTCAAAAACTGGAAAATGATTGCTCGACACACGTTGATCTACCTCAATGTTCATGTTTCTGCATGAACTATTTGTCGTTATCTTTTCCTTTAAGGATTTGGTTTCCTTAGTCCTTAGCAAGGTTGCTGATATCAAAAGCTTAAGTAAACTCATCTTGCTTTTCATAAATGTGTATCATAATATCCATCATGAACTCACAGAATCTATGTTATAAATAAAAATAATTATAAAAATTAATTTACATATTTTCAATACAAAATAGATACACATATAAAATAATTAAGTATTTCAAGAGTGGATGTTTCCACATAGGGAATTATGTACCAAACAATCATTAACACAAGGGATGTCTTCTAATCTAAAAATGATTAAAATAAAATAATAATTAGAGCACAAAAACAAATTTTAAGTTTAAAATTATAATGAGTAAATGAAGAAATCACAAGAGTCAAAATTACATTAATAGAAAATTTTATAGCTAAAAATATCGAGGATAAATCAATTTCAAATCATTATAAAAATCAAAATTTGGACACAATCTTATAAATGAGTTGGATTCTAGAAAAAAATATTCATTGAAAATATGATTATTAGATATGAACTACTAAAACTAAAAAGAGAACATAACTAAAACAAAAGAAAAAGAAAGTGAAAGACTAAGGCCATTTTTGGATACTTTATAATCTTTTTTATGTTTTAAAAAATCTATAATCAAACATTTTTTGAAAAGTGTCCTTCTACAATTATTTTTCAATGAAAAAAATTCTAAGCTATTTGGTTATATTTCTAAATATTGTAACTACAAAGGAAATTTAATATATTACAAAATAGATATGAGAAAGAAAAAATGTTAAGATAAAACTAAAGTATTAGTATATAATTAGTTTTGCTATATTTTTTATCTAATACGTTATATTTTGATCTGATAAAAGCTGATACAATAAAGAATATTATGATATATTAACTAAGTACTCCCCATGAGAACCCTAATAGTTGTCACGGATGTGAGCGAGCTGACAACATTGGACTAGCAACTAGGTAGGGCAAGTTGGTTACTGGTGGTGAGGATAGACAATTATCGGCTATGAGTTGACGATGAGAGTGACTTGGTGGCGAGGTTGAACCACAAACCGACGATAGGAACTAGCGGCCACGAGGTAAGGGTGACGACAAGGGCGAACTGAGACCAAGGTGAACCGGTAGCGATGAGGGGAATCAACAACGAAGCACAAATTAATGCGCATTTTTTCTTAGATAGAATTCGGGAATGTTGAATCTAGTACCTGGGATTATTTTGGTGATCACAAATTTGTGAGGGAACTTAGTCTGGACTAATGAGCTTGTTGGACTGATTTTTGAAAGACAGGATTTCGATATTCAGAGCATAATAGGTCGATCGGAGTTAAGGAACGAATGACCTATGCACATAAAAGACATACCAGAAGAATCCTATGTGTGCAGTGGACGTCCAAAGCATATGAAGTGGTCGACCAATGTGGA
>LTAE01014219.1:0-11646 GCA_001647135.1 Pontederia paniculata | reverse complement strand
AACAATAAGTATAAATTGACACATGATTCTTGTCTATGGATATTTCATATTTTCAATCTCCTTTCACTTGAATCTGCAACTCTTCCATTTGCCACCTTACAGTAATTAGGTGTTTGAATTTTGCAGTGATTTTGTCTAATTACTATGACTTGCCTTTTAATGACATCCTTGATTGGCATAAGTTCTCTCTCATCCTCACGGAGAGTGATGTCTACCACTTAAAGTCTATACTGAAGTCCATATCAGAGAAAGAGTTTGTTGAATTACACAAGCATGTAGTTGAGGTATGTTACTGTGAACCTTACTAGAGTCATATTTAATAGATTTTACTTTTTACCATTAAATTTAGATAATCTCTAATTATCCTGCTGGAGGTGTTGCTTAGACCTGTGGTACTTGCATTGGGGTAAAAGTGTAACATGTGTTATAGCCCAAGAGTTAGTCTGCTAATATAGAACAACTATAGGCTTATCTTGGACATAAACTGTCCAAGTGTTATACCAGTAAAACACTGGCATGCATTTGGGTAAAATGTTGGGTTTAACTTATGATTAATCAAAATGCAATTCTTAGAAACAAAATAGAATATGTAAATTTTTTTCAGTTTTGGGAACTACCAACGTAAAACCTCGTTGAATCTCATGAACATGGATCAACGAGCGCAATGGCGTCGTATGATCTATGTAGCCGACCCCATCTAGTGGGATAAGGCTTTGTTGTTGTTGTTGTTGTTTGGGAGCTACCAGGTTGCAAATACTTCCTATTTTCTCAAAATAAGTACAGAGCCATGTTATTGAGATGTTGATAGCCAATAATCTGGTAATGTACCTGTGTGTTAAATGTTTCAATCTGGATTCAGAGTAATAGATATGATGCACAAAGAATGTGCGAACCCTAAGTAATCAGTAGTACATAACTTTTCCGTCAATAGATGTCTTGATATGTATTTTTAAAGGGCATCTGGTGTTAATAAAGAGAGTTGGCTCGGTTGGCAGCAGGGACTGAGCCCCGGGGTGAAAACCAAGGTTGGAAACCTCATGCCAACAATTTCTTGTGTGAGACTCTCTGCTTCCTCGGACTAGATTAGTCATATGCTAGTAGCCTTGGATTATTAGTTGGCTTCACCCCAAGAAAAAGGGCATTTGACAATCGTAGCAGTTCTTTTCTGATGATAGGCATGTTAGTTTAATTGTGGTTGTGTAGCTCACATATTTTTATGTCTCCCGAGAAACCAGCCTTCATATTATATGCACGCGCCCTCACATTAATTTAAGAGATTATATTTCTCTAGTTATGTGTTTTGTTTCTTTATTCATCTAACCTTTTTAGTTATTCCAGTTAAACAAAGTTGAGTAAGTGAACGTTACTAGGTCAATTACATACACATTTTTGCTGGTGGTAACCGCACCTCAATGGGGGCCTGGACACTATAATAGTTGTGTGGGTCAGTTTTTCGGTGCTCGATCCTAGTCCTTACATCATAATTGGTCTTACCAGGTCCAGAAGCACTTTCAATGGAACTCACCTCCGGTTCCTTTTGATGCTTTCCACATGATAATGTACGAGCTCTGGCTGCGGCACCATGTCATCAAGTACTGAAGCTAAGCTCATCTACATAGGATACATTGGCACTTCTGCGTCAAGCTGGAACTTGAACAAGCATGCGATCTTAGATTGAGGATATGCAAATTTGAGAGGTCTATCGGAACACGGACAAACCAATCAGGTAGGTTGACAAAAGCGCCAAATATTCAAGAGGTGCAGGAAAGGGAAACAACCCTTGCAAGCTCACTAGCACGTCTTATTCTTTGCTTTCGAAATTGGAGACAATCTGTTCATTATCTGAGGTGGTATTAACTCATCCATGTTTGCCTCGGAGTTTATCTTGTCATGTAGATAGTACACACTCGGAAAATTTTTCGTTTTGGCACAAGGTTTAGGCCTTTAATTCTTTTGTTCCTTTAAGTGAGTCTTCTATTTTTCCTCTTCTCTCCCTTTTTTAGATTAGTGTGTTTGGGCGGTCTTAGTAACATATGCTTGTAGTTGTACATGATTTGAACAGACGATGAAGAACAGACATAATTTTGAGGAGATGCAACCAGCTTCTCTTGACATTATTAAATTTTGACCCCATTATAATTTTCTGTGAGATTGTTGATCGTGAACAAATACAGAGCTCCAGAGTTCTACTTCTACCTCTGCCCTTGTTTGGAACCAGAACATGCGTAGGGCATCCTGTCGAAATTGGAGACAATCTGTTCATTATCTGAGGTGGTATTAACTCATCCATGTTTGCCTCGGAGTTTATCTTGTCATGTAGATAGTACACACTCGGAGAATTTTTCGTTTTGGCACAAGGTTTAGGCCTTTAATTCTTTTGTTCCTTTAAGTGAGTATTCTATTTTTCTTCTTCTCTCCCTTTTTTAGATTAGTGTGTTTGGGCGGTCTTAGTAACATATGCTTGTAGTTGTACATGATTTGAACAGACGATGAAGATCAGACATAATTTCGAGGAGATGCAACCAGCTTCTCTTGATATTATTAAATTTTGACCTCAGTATAATTTTCTGTGAGATTGTTGCTCGTGAACAATACAGAGTTCTACATCTACCTCTGCCCTTGTTTGGAACCAGAACATGCTTGAGGGCATCCTGCAAAATTCCAACAGGAAATATTTGTAGCAACTTTACCATTTGTGCGTGCTTAGTTGCATCATCTCTCAGTAGCACACAACAAAATCGAAGGACCTTTGCGTTCTTGTTTTCTCGTGATTCTGCATTAACTGTCACTCAAATGCATTTGCTTTCATGCGACTTTTCTCGAACAAAAATACATCTGAAGTCACGAGAAATTTAGGATCAAATAACAGACACAAAATGCCTAAATATCCGGTTGCATAATTTCTCTTCGTTCGCTTTGGTAATGGAAATTTATGAATAAAGTTTTATGTTACACAAGAAATTTTGAGATAAGGCTTTTTTGTTGTTGTCGTTGTTGTTGTTACACAAGAGATTTCGAGAAAATAGAACAGAGAAAAGACAAGCCAACACAAATCGGCATAAAATTTGTAATTTAAGAAAAATAAATGATAAGATATCCAAATATGGAATGCAAGAAAACCTATCAAACTCCAAATGTATGATGGAACTCTAAAGTAAACACGATTGAAGTTTTAAACATACCGAATAAAAAATCATATATGGAACTCTAAAATAAGATCTTCAAGATTTGGTCAATTCACAGCATGTTTACGTAGAGGAAAGTAACATGATTCATTCCAAACCTCCAACAAGTTTTACCAGAAATCCTGTCTATCAACATCAGGAGTTGGAAGACAACAAAAGGCCTACAGCCAATGTTTCCAAAAACAAATCATAAACTAATTCAATGTAACAGAACCAGTTGGGCAAAAGCCCCCGAAAAAGGAGTGAAACTTTGTTCAATCCTAAGTAAAGCTTAATTTCACATCGCAAAATTGAGATGCAGAACATATTAGATCCTATCACGGGACAAGTCTCTGTGGATCACGAGGGAAGAGTGATGTCTGCCGAATGTTGCGAAGACCACAGAACAGCATAACGACTCGCTCCAATCCGACGCCAAACCCACCATGTGGACAAGTACCATATCTGCAAAACAAAAAAAAATCAGATTTCCTCTTGGATAAATGTAGTAGTAGCCTATAAAGATCGAACTTGCTTTCAGTCAACATTCAATGCTTATTCCAGCCTCAAATATGCATATAGTTTATGCTGCATACTATTGTCCATAATACAAAATGAACAATCTTTGCAATGCTATTGTTCACAGCTCATAATTTAGGCTGTCTTGAGTAAATCAAAATCATGATCCTTCAAAATGAAATTTGATCTTTTTACATTTAAAAGCATTGGTTTCTTAATACAGACACATCTTCACTGAAGTATTTTAATCCAGTTGACACCATTCTAAATGTCAACTGCAGAAAGAAATGTTGACAGATGATATCAGTTAAGGTCCCATTTGTACAGAAACGGAAGAAAACTTTCCATTTGCATACCAAAAGCCTATTACATTGTTAAATACTCCTACCGAAAATAACAACCTATTTTTACAGGTGAGTCTAAACTTCCAAGTTTATACACGAAGAAACTAATCTAAAATGAAAAGAAAAAAATTCAAGATCATGAAGAAGGAATATATAAATGCAAACTAATTCAAGATCATGAAGAAGGCATATATAAATGCAAACCTGAAGGAGTCAATGTATGCTGATATCGTTTTCACATCGACTCCACGAGCCTTTGCCTGATCAGTCAGTAACTCAGGTAAGTGAACTCTTTGTGCCCCTGATATTATCTCTTCACCTGTGAAAAAAGTTTGGTAAGACAAAATGCCGCATGCAGCTTTTCAAACTAATAGTTCACTTCAACATCAGGCATGGATAGTTATTATCTCTACCAAATTCACCAAATCCTCACTGTGGAACATTTGAGCACTTAAAAACTGGAGTGCAAGAGAGTAACATTCTACATTATGGTGTATATGCTAGTACAGATTCGAACTTTCTTTTAAATATAGAAATTAATTCTCACCTCGGAACATTTTAGCACTTAAAAACTGGAGATGGAGAGTAGCATTCTACATTATGGTGTATATGCTAGTATAGATTGCAACTATCTTTTAAATATAGAAATTAATTCTCACCTCGAATGAAGACATCAAATGAATTGCTATACAAAGGGTCATCATAACAGGGCATGGTGTAGAATGGTCTCACAGCCAAAGGATATCGGCAAAGAATGTAGAAATCAGTATTGTACCTGTGACAATGTGTAACGTAATCATTATCATGACAAATAAACAACAATGAAAAACGAAATACCAGCAACCTACTTTTCGCGTACTAGCTGACCCAATTTCTTTTCAGACTCAGTGTTAAGATCTCCCATGGGATCAATCTCAATCCCTGCTTCCTGAAAATGGTCAAAGTAACCTAGTTAAGAAGCAACCTCCAAACATGACTTATGCTAATTGGACATAGAAAGGAGCAAATATCAAAAGATAGAAAGAAGGAAGAGAATTTTAAACTATATAGCATAACTACAGGTAAACTTTAATAATGGGATGCTAAACATATTTAACAACAAATTGAGAACGAAACTTCTTTCATAAATGAGAAAGATACTACTACAGAAAACTTGTGACGATCCTTCTCAGTTGATAATGAACCTTTTAAATTGTCATTTTCATACAAAAAAAAAAGTTTGGTCCTCAAAAATGAATGTTGGAACATTTTAGTTAATTGCTGTTTATGCTCACAAACACCATTTGCCGCTGAAGCAAAGATTTCAAACGATCTCTGAGATGATAGCTTTCTCATGACCAACTCATCAGCGAAACACAAGGGTGAAACAGAAAGGAGTTTATATTTTATAAACATATAACTGAACCCGATAAGTGGATGTAGATAACAAAATAAAAAATAAAACTATAGGCAATCTAAAAAAACAAAATAGTACCTTCAGCATTTCAATGCCTTCCTGGAAAGGAAGCCTCAACGTTTGGCGCAAGTACTGCATAGCATAGATAATATCAAAATAGGATAATGCAAAAATCACAAAAGGAATTAATATCAGTCAGTGAATATAAAATAATGAATAACTAGCAGAATAAATGCCCCTATCACACCTTCTCTATAGATAATATTGGTTCAATAAATAACTTTCTTAACACACCTTTAAAGGTTCAAAAGGGTATTGAGCATTCACGGCTTGAAGTTCCTCCTTCAGGTGCTCATTTAAATCATCAAACATCTTGACAAACAGACGCCCCACTATATCACAAACCTTAAGAAAGATGGTAGACATTATTATCTCGTAACGAATAAATTGATAACACGACGGCATGAAAGATGAGCTAAATTGCAGTATTACCTCAAAGTAGTGCTCCTTGATCTCCATTTCAACATCAAGGCCTACAAATTCACACAAGTGCCTATGTGTGAACGAGTCTTCTGCTCTGAATACTGGACCAACTTCAAAAACACGTCCAAGACCACCACAAATTGCCATTTGTTTATAAAGTTGTGGTGACTGAGCCAGGCAAGCCGGTTGTCCTTTGTAGTCCAATTTAAATACAGCAGCCCCACCTTCACTTGCTCCAGGTACCAACTTTGGTGTATGAATACTGACGAAGCCCTCAGACTTCAAAAACATTCTGAATATCTGCAGCACAGTTTTAACTTTATTGAAAGTTTCCAAACATTACCTCCAAACTATGTCATGTTCCTTTAAATTTGGTTATATGCCTGATACTATCAAATACGTGATCTTCCTGTTTGATTAATAGTAATTGACATTTTATTGAAACTTACAGAGGCTCAAACTAATATCCCCTTAGGAAAAAAAAATGCATACTCCACATTCCAACAAGACCTACTATGTGGTAATTTGAGCATGTTTACTAAGGTTATAAGTGTTAAAAACATGTCATTGAGCCTAATAAAACTAGCAAGAAACATAAAAATACATTCTTACATCTTCAACAGCGGATTCAATCCTGAAAATAGCTTGTTTCGCTGGAGTCCGTAGGTCGAGAACTCTATTATTTAGCCTTGTGTCCTGATGAACACGCACAAGTTGTTCTCCTTTCTGCATACACAAGTAAACTGAGTAATCATTTAAAACTTCTTTTTGTAACAGAGTATCATGAGATAAAAAGTAAATGAAATAACCTTTTAAGAGGAAAAAACAAATTCCAATCAAATAACTTTTCAATAGGCAAATAGAAGTCCAGTTTCCGATCAACAACACAAGCTACTTGGAAATGGAATCAAACAGAACATATCTTACTTCCTCAGCCTTTTTGTATTCTGCCTCGGTTCTAGCAGCATCTTCAACACTCATAGGCAAGTTCGGTACAGCTCTATTTATACAATAAATTTTCTTCACTTGAATTTCCACCTGCATTCAGTAGAGATAACATTAGCTTGTTTAGAAAAAAAATGCATAGAAAAGGAAACAAAAAATTAACTTGTTAAGAAAACTGATTTCTACTTTTTTTCCCTTTTAATAAAAGATCAGATGGAAACTGGAACCAGATATACCTGCTGGGTGGTGCCCTTAATGGGTTCCTTGGGGACGGTGACCACGCCCTCCACATCGACCACGGACTCTTTGCTGAGACCAGTGGCGAATTTGACCATCTGGGGGCTGACTGCCTCTTTGTCGACGGAGAGCACGCACTGCACGGTGCTCCAGCAGCTCCGCAGCACGAGGAAAGCCATCTTCTTGCTCACGGGCCGGATCGTCTGCGCGTTGGCACGGATGAGGACGGAGCCGCCAGCGAGCGCGGCGTCGAGCGCCTTGACCTCCGTCCAGCGTCTCCCGGTGATCGACTTGGATTGGAGGTCCACGAGCAGCACGTCGCCATAGTTGGCGGCGAAGGGGTCGGTGGCGTCCTCGGCGGAGGCGGCGGCAGCGGCGGAGGCCGCATCCTTCTGCTTGCGTTCGTCCTTGGCCTCCATCTTGGCGAGCTTCTTCGCTTGCTTCTTGCTAAGCGTCAGAGATGCAGCATCTTCAACACTCATAGGCAAGTTCGGTACAGCTCTATTTATACAATAAATTTTCTTCACTTGAATTTCCACCTGCATTCAGTAGAGATAACATTAGCTTGTTTAGAAAAAAAATGCATAGAAAAGGAAACAAAAAATTAACTTGTTAAGAAAACTGATTTCTACTTTTTTTCCCTTTTAATAAAAGATCAGATGGAAACTGGAACCAGATATACCTGCTGGGTGGTGCCCTTAATGGGTTCCTTGGGGACGGTGACCACGCCTTCGACATCGACCACGGACTCTTTGCTGAGACCAGTGGCGAATTTGACCATCTGGGGGCTGACTGCCTCTTTGTCGACGGAGAGCACGCACTGCACGGTGCTCCAGCAGCTCCGCAGCACGAGGAAAGCCATCTTCTTGCTCACGGGCCGGATCGTCTGCGCGTTGGCACGGATGAGGACGGAGCCGCCAGCGAGCGCGGCGTCGAGCGCCTTGACCTCCGTCCAGCGTCTCCCGGTGATCGACTTGGATTGGAGGTCCACGAGCAGCACGTCGCCGTAGTTGGCGGCGAAGGGGTCGATGGCGTCCTCGGCGGAGGCGGCGGCAGCGGCGGAGGCCGCATCCTTCTGCTTGCGTTCGTCCTTGGCCTCCATCTTGGCGAGCTTCTTCGCTTGCTTCTTGCTAAGCGTCAGAGACGCGACATCGGCGGCAACGGCGCCGGCGCCGGCGTCGGCGGAGATCTCCGGAGGTTCCGATGATGCCATGTGAATTGGGCGTAGATTTGGCAATGAGCAAACACTGGGCGCCGGTGGGATTTAATTGTAAAATAAAAAACCCTATAAATACTTTGAGCATTTAGTAACGGGCCGGTGGGCTTCTTTTCGGCATATGCAGAATAAAAATCCCACGTCAAAAGTGAAAAAGATAGCAAGCAAAAAAAAGGTATATATTCCGAAACGAGTACAAAATTGTGAGAATCGGACAACTTAACGAGTGAGACCAAATGTGTTAATAAAATCATTAAAAAAACAAAATATAATATATGTTAGATGAGAGATAAATGGTTTTTTCATTTGTTTACAAATATACAAAATATTTAATAGATGTGTATCATATGTAAATAAGATATGTATTCTAACATCTGAATTATTAAATACGATATTTGTGATTAATAAATATAAATTTTAAATAAAGTATTTATTATTAATTATACATCTCAAATTCAATGATTTAAATGATATGATACATAGTATACTTACTTAAATATAATATATCTTAATTTAAAATTCTATCTTTTACTAGTTTAATTTGAATTAGTTAACTTCACATTTTAACACTTGTCATCTTAATTAAATCATATAATTTTTCAGTGACATATTAGTTAGCTTATCAAGATTTGAAAGAAAACTATGAAACATTCAATAGCTTTACTGTTAGTATTTTAGATTCATCTATTTATACACATGTACTTAGTCTTTACTTTTATGATGACTCCAAACAAGGTTCCTAAATGACACTGATGAAATATGTCGGACATTCCAAATTTAAATTCATATTTAGAAAATATATATAAATAGAGTTTAGGTAAAGTGTAATATAAAATTGATATTCATCTTCATCTCATAAAGTAGTAGACAACTAGGGATGGAACTTTCGGTCGGACCGTCCAAAACACTTGACCATGTCTAACTCGCCTGAATGGGCATTGGTCGAACTCAGCATGCGTACGTCCAGGCCAAGCATGATTTTGACCTAAAACAATTTCTTTTTCCTGCACGCACCCTAATAAAATATGTATATATCTACAAATTTACAGTGTACATGTGTTTAACAAAACTTAATTATTTGAGTTGAAATATTAGTAGTTAAACTTAAATACTTATTAATTATATGCACATTATAGCAATAAGTATAACACATTAAGTAATAATATACTTAGCAGTTTTAGCTTATACAATTGTACTATAATACATAGCATTACGTTATGTTCAAATAAAGCATGATGCCAGACACTAAAGAGACACTGAAGCTAACAAACCCACAAAATCAGTAATGGTTTTTCGCATTCTAAACTGAAAATGAACAAAATTAATGAAAATACGAGAGCGTGGTTGGGGTAGTTGAAAAGGTATGTATTAATTATTTTAAATATATTTGTATGAGATTAAATAGACCACTGATAATTGGGAGTTGAACAAATTAAAAAAATTGACAAAAAAGAATGGACGAATGTTGAAAGAAGAGAACGCTTCTTAATCTACCTGCTACCCAACTTTTAGTTATATATAGATACACAGCATTATAGTATAATCGAGTGGCACGTTCAAACTCGAAGCGATTAGATTGCATATTTGAAAGAATAACAATAAAAAATGATTTTAGAGTACCTTTAAACAAATTAAGAAAACATAGAAAATGTCCAAAATATGAATAACAGAATGGCCGTTTTCGAAATTGTAAAGACCGTCGTGATATAATATTGTTGGGACATAAAAATACGATAAATGATAAATGATCTATTTAATAAGAAACGGTTTTAGAGTTATAATGTGGAATATAGAGAAAAATTACAAATATAATAATTGAATTTATTTTACAGTGATTTTAGGATAAATTACGAATTCACAACTTGACTTCATAATCGTTTGCTTATGATAAATAATGCAAGGAACGTTGAAAGCAAATTCCACGGGACAAATATTAGAGTCTACCGCTAAACGTTTGAACTGATTTGATGTCAAAAAATTCCTGACTTTCTAAGAAAAACATAATAAAGAAATTCCTAAGAATTTTCCGCTCAACGTTACAAGGTGAAGTGCCTGCGTTGTCAGCTTATACTTCGATGTGTGCATCAGCAAATATGGACTTCAATATTTGATACATTCAGAGCACAAAAATGTAGAAAATAGTTAATATAACCATCTCGAAAATAGTTAATATAACCATCTCTTCCTGATGAAAAGTAACAAACC
This sequence comes from Pontederia paniculata, assembly GCA_001647135.1. NCBI lineage: Eukaryota > Viridiplantae > Streptophyta > Magnoliopsida > Commelinales > Pontederiaceae > Pontederia > Pontederia paniculata. The sequence continues at coordinate 1,137 of LTAE01014219.1, read as the reverse complement.
CAAGAATTTGTTACCACAAAACTTGCCCATCAACTGCAGTACAAGGGAAAACAAAATATCACCATCCATTGTTTCCAAAAGTACACAAACTAGTTCAAGATAAGCAAAATTGGTTATACAAAATGTCACCCTTGGAGCACAGAACCTATCCATAAACTTGAAGACATGGGAAGAAAGACATGTCTACACTACACTCATTCTTAACAAAAGAAAATCACAAATTAGTTCAACGTAGCAGAACTAACTGGGCCAGAAAATAACTGAATTCCATCTATTACTACAGACTAGCTAAAGAGCTTGAGTAATGTGTGGTTACTTGATGCTTTCATAATTCATAACATTGGCACATTTTAGATGTGTTTAGCACTAAGCTGCATTTAACTAACTTCCATATCGCAAACTCCCTGCAAGCAGACTATCAACAAAGATAGTGCCATAAATAGCTCGTGTGGTTGGAAAATGAGAGGATTGTTAAGACTGCAATTTGAATTATATACAAGGTAACAACAGAGAGTTAATCATATCAACAAGGCTCTAACAACTTGGGATGAAAACTAGCTGATCCAGAAACCATCAGAAACATAACATTGCAGCAATAGCTTCCCTCATCCGTCGAGCCCGAACTATCCCTACTCCCAGCTTTTTAAGCAGTTCACCTAACCGGCCAACAAAACCAAGAAAAAGAAGATGCAAAAGAAATTAAAGCAAACCAGAAGGTAAAAATTATGCAAACATTTTTTGTTATAAGATATAGCTAAACGACCTCCGATAAAGAACAATGCACCAAACTTGGGGACAGCTAAAAACAGGTCCAAAGGTAAATGGATAAACTTTTGCACCAAACTTGGGGACAGCTAAAAACAGGTCCAAATGTAAATGGATAAACTTTTCGCATGATTCCAAGTCTTGCACACGTACCTCACTTCAGTTGAACAAAATATGCCTTCACACTTCGAAGACACTCCAAAAGCAACTCAATATTCAAACACCTGCATGCATTTTCAGTGTGATGGAGACCATCATTAATAAAACTGTATCATAGATTCCAATCTTAAGAATGGTTTCACATGAAGGCAGCTGATTTGGATCACCAACAGTGTAGTAAAATAATTGAAAGCAAAAGGCAGATCCTTGTCC